>JAIPMN010007630.1:0-21018 GCA_020650975.1 Apostichopus californicus
TGTTTTGCTTTCCCCTAATGGGGTGTCATCCCGAAAGGATGCCCGAACTAAGATATCCCGTAGGTTGCTGGGTCTTTTAAAAGCGATGACAGGTAATTCTGGGAAAACTCATTTCAGGCGTTCGGTGCCTTGAAGTAGGTGAAAATTCTTCTGAATGATATTAGCCAGTGGTGGGAGACCAGGGTGGAATTCAGTAACCAATGGTACCCTTTTGGAACTGGTTTGACGAGTTTTATACGTCAATGTTTCGGTACGGGGTTTGCTTTTAGCCTTTTTGATGGCATTTTCAATAGTACCCGAAAATACTGTCTGTTTAGGAGGTGTTGTGACAGTTCTTTAGTGCGTGAATCAAAATCGACTTCAGAGGAGCAAATGCGTCGAATGCGCAACGCTTGACTGTACGGAATATTTCTGGTACAGTGACGTGGATGGCAACTGCTTGGTAAGAGGTAGTTGTGCTTGTTCGTGGGTTTATTGAACAAGTCTGTTTTGAGTGAACCATTTTGTAGGGTCACAGTGGTGTCCAGAAAGTGAACGCCATGTCCAGAAAATTCAGTAGTAAATTTGATAGTGTGATGAAACGAGTTTATATCATCACAGGTTATCATCACAGGTTATATAATATATATATATTATTTCTATATGTATCACAATATTAAATCAGGTATTGCTCATTCTTTCTTAATCGTTTTTCTTTCATTCCTTATTTCTAATGTGATCTGTACTTTGCCCTGTGAAACCCTAATGCGAGATCCTCTCTTTTTATCTACAGAGAGACCTGGTTGGAGATGATGGACACTCAGCCCCAACCACAATATAGTTGAGACCAGAGACTGACAGTCTGGTCATTACATGGTTTCTAAAGCAATTGTATGACTGCGGATATTGTTTCACTTTGCGCGTGCCCGTGCAATCTTGATACTGCTGTTGTGGTGAGCTCCATTTCCCCCACCACCTGCCACAATCACCCACTCAACCCTGTACCCAAACCTGTGAGCAAACTCCCACCTGTCTTGCTGGGAAGGTATATACTAACACCTGCATTTAAAATTTAACCCACCACAAGCAACAATACATGATGATAACATCTATTTCTTGCATAACTCTTTTTCTATAGAGAACACAGAAGCCGCAAGAGACAAAACTACTATTAATAATCATCAGTGTCCCAACAAGTTTCCCTAGTAGCATAATATGACAAAAAACAAGACAAGAGTGGGAATGTCCCAAACTCTGAGTACTGCATAGTTTAAAATTTAGGATTACATACAAAACTGAAATTGAAAAGAAAAAAGAAAACGTATGTAAAAAACCCTCAAGATCAAACTTTTGTCATTTTTTAACCGACTCCCCCTTTTGAAAAACCTTAAATAATACCACTAAAGGAGGAGGCAACAACAGGCAAAAAACATGGTATTTAAAATTTTATCAATTTACCAAAAATGCTGTGATTTTTTTTTATCAGTTATACAGTACAATTTCAATTGTTTTCAATATCAACCAATGGTGCGAACAATTCACGCAGAACCATGTTCTCACGACCGTCATCATTTGGGGTCAAGTGCCACAAGGGCAGAGTAGAGTGAAGTGGTACACAAGTGTAGCAAGATAGTGGTCTCTTCTTTCAGTCTCACCGTAGTATGGGATAAAATTTAAAATTTACTCTTATCCAAGTTGACAACAATATTCTGTATTTACTTGGGCTGATGTGGGACTAGTGAACTTAGAAATGAGGGCAGGGTTTTCATTCATTGTAAGTTGGCTACTACTTGTGTGAAAATGATTTGTTCTGAGTGACCAATTCACACAGGATTCATATCCCCCCCCCCCCCAAACAGCACCACTTACACCTGCTAATATAGTTTTAGCATGATTTGATAGTTGTTCAGAAAATTACAGTAAATGTTAGTTTAATTAAGAAAAATCTTCAAGTTAATTTAAAATTTCTTACTTTGCCAGGAATTCAACAACGAAATCTAGTCCAGGAAATGAAGAGTCCACCAATTCCTGGTCTTGAATTCTGAAAAGAGAAAACAACAAATCAAGAAATTGAATGCAGAATTAACAAAAAATATCAAATTTTGCAGCATTTTTTCATTATTAGAAGCCAGTGCAAACAACTATTTGTATACTAGCAGTGTGACCTGTACTTTTACTTGACCTCGTGGATTTGTACTTGTATTCTTACTTCAGGCGATTTGCACAGTTACATAATGTACTAGTACAAAATATGTACTCTATATGCTTAGAAACTTGTACTATTGTACTCATACCTTTACTTGTAATGGACCTTTTGGATTTGTACTTGTACTCTTACTTGAGGCGTTTTGCACAGTAATATAATGTACTTGTACAAAATATGTACTCTTTCAAATGCTTAGAACCTTGTACTATTGTACTCATACTTGACCTTGTGGATTTGTACTCATCTTCTTTTTTGAGGCATTTTGCACAGTAATAGAATGTATTAGTACAAAATATGTACCCTTTCATATGCTTAGAACCTTGTAGTATTGTACTCATACTTGTGTTCAAACTTGACCTCGTGGATTTGTACTTATCTTCTTACTTGAGGCATTTTGCACAGTAATAGAATGTATTAGTACAAAATATGTACCCTTTCATATGCTTAGAACCTTGTACTATTGTACTCATACTTGTGTTCATACTTGACCTCGTGGATTTGTACTTATCTTCTTACTTGAGGCATTTTGCACAGTAATATAAAGTACTAGTACAAAATATATACTCTTTCATGAGCTTAGAACTTTGTACTCTAACTTGTGATGTTGTACCCGTACTACAACTTGAGACTTTGGAATATTTCCTGGGTAAAATCTAAGGGCTCAGCAAACTATCTTTCAAGTGCCTTTTCTGTTATATAGATCTATAACACTACCGTGTTTTTGCCTAAAGTCCCCCAAACTAACACGGTTTGGATTTTGTATAAAATGTTGTGACTCAGTTACATATCTCCACACCATAACAGCATTCTCTTGTCTAAGAGTCAGTGTCTAGAATAATTTTGTAACCTATATCCGGTCACTGAAGAGTAACCGACAACTGTCCTCATTCTACAACTTTCTACCACACCAAAGTACAAAGTGGAACTGGGTACTAGCGAGGAGAAAACAAATAAAAAAGATTTTGGAGGGAGAGAGATTGAGAGGACGTCAAACTTGGAAATTTGTCTATAGATAATATTGCTCATCCATTCTTCTTTCTTTCACAATATACAGTTGAAGCTGACCTCATCGAACCATGGACAAAGCAAAACCAAACTAGCCAGCTGTTAAATACCAAAACCACAGTCACACCTCAATATACATGTTATGCTGATACTAGCAAAAAACATGTTTAGTTATTGAGGCAGATTACTAGAAGAATTAAAAATAGGCCTCTATTCTCTTTCATTGCTCTAATTTGTAAAAGTAAAAAGAAGTTGAAAGATCTAAATTGGATAAATACAAACTGCCTTACTGGCAGAAGAAGAAAGAATAGGTAAAGAAATAACAAAAGAGAGAGTGTACTCTGGTTCTCGAAACAAGAAATGTCTAGCTATGCAAAAAAAACCTGCTGGACAAAAGACTGGCAATCAATAAATGCAAGATGCTGTTACGACGTTTCTTGTGGCCAGACACCTTACAGTCGTCAACAATGTTACAGTTGAATGACTCTAAATTGCCTTGTGGTTCGGGATCCTTATATCTTTATATAAACACCTGTTATTCTTTACGCTTCATTTCTAAATGGCATTACTATTATTAGAAGTAGTATTTTTAAACAGCCACAAGTTCAGTGACATGTTAGCTAGTCCTTTCTTTTTTTCTTTTTTTTTTACTATGTTTAGGGTTCTATTTATTATCGTTTAGTATTGGGTGTGTATTAATAACTGTTTTAGGCTTTTACAATAATTGTCTTACTGTAGTACAGTTTCTCATACGTATTTATATTTAAACATTGACTATGATTTAATCTTTTGTGTATTCTTTTTTTAGATCTATTTTACTATGTACATACTTCTGAATTTGTTTTGAACTATATGCGTTTAGGGCTTCTTTTATTATCGTTTAGTACAGGTGTTTTTTATATTGTTAATTTAGGCTTTTACATTTTATGCCTTATTGGTTCTATATATTTAATAGTTAGGTTTTCATTACTATTTGTTTTTAGGTTTTACATTTGTAAAGCGCAATGAGCAGCTTTGCTGATTATGCGCTATATAAATATTACTTTGTATTATTATTTCCCATGATTTACCTCATCCAGATGTTCATAGCCTTCTCATGGTCTCTGTGTAATTTGTAGAGGATGCCCTGAGCGTGGTAGCAACCCTGAGAGCCCAGAGCTTCCAGACTCTCGGCCAGAGAACATCGGTTCTCCATCGTCAGGAAATTGTTCAGTTTCTTCGGATCGGAGGCGGCGTAGAGTTTCAGGAGGGCGGTGTCTACCTCCTGATCGTCGAGTGAAAGGAATAGAAACAAAAAAACAGCAGTTTTATTTTAGCTTTTAGAATCAACGACTGTGGTTCCCATAACGTATTTATAAACAAAAAACACAACTGCTTTGTGTTCAAAACTTTGGCCACTTGCCTTACTGCAATGTGAAACTTACATTGAACAGAAACATACGCCACACTGCTAGTTGAAACACCCCATCTCAATGTCTTGCCTCAAACTCAATTGATGGTTGCCTGAATATAACCTATTTTTGTCTGGCTAAACCTTCAAATACTCCAGGAAGTTGGATCACCAAAGGGGGGGGGGGGGCATATCATGTCATCTGGGCAAAATGCTCTTCAAAAGTTTTACTGAGGCTATTATAATCTTCTCGTTTTATTTATCCTTGAAACCTTATACGTCTGGAATGTTTGTTTAGTCAGTCAAATTTCTCTGTTCTTAGAATTTCATCAAAATGTATCTCTTTTGTAGCATTTTATCTCTTCTCCCATGGATCAATGATCGATAAATACTAAGAAAACAAAAGACATTTGATCAACCGAATTGCCGTGACGACATCATCCATTCTGTTGTTGCTAGGTGCTTTACAAATTATCACAAAATATAAGGATGTTTACAGCTAAAGATTCAGAAAATTTCAGAAAATTTTGCTAAGCAACAAACTTAAGCTACCAGAATATGCTTTTAAGCACATGCACACTGTCTGAATGTCCCACTGTCTGACTGTCCTTTAGCCCACTGTCCGACTGTCCCACGGTCTGACTGTCCCACTGTCTGACTGTCCCACGGTCTGACTGTCCCACTGTCTGACTGTCCACAATTTTCCAAGATGGTCGAGACAAGTAGGGTTGTTAACAGTTGGGCAGAGTGTGGCAGGCGTGGCAGGCTGCATGACATATATCATAAATATTTTGATTGCCAAATCAACAACAAAATTTGGCTGAGAAAGTAATCGCCACTCCATATTTGAACACAAAACTGAGATAGTTAATATCTAGTTTTACATAAAACTTGAAGAATGAGGTGTATCTCTCAATACCTTGAATGTAAAGAGTCCGGCCTATGAAATGTTGAAAATTTAAATCAAATTCATTCATTACTCAGTCTCACTCACTTAATAACATTCATTTTTTGGGTTAAATATCTATAAAGATATGTCTTACTTTTGGTTAATATATATCTTATTTTTAAGAAATAGTCATCACGATTCGAAAAAAAAGTAAAAAATAAAAAGGATGGCCGAAATTTAGAAAAAAAAATTCCTGCTTTCTACGCTAACAGCAATTTTGCTTAAATTGTACAATTTTTGGGCTCTGCATGGCATTGTTCCGGCTTACAATAGTGTACCCTACCAAAGGCAGCTCTGTGAGACTTTTAAATAGCTTCTAAAGACTGGAGCTGCTTTCATTACAATGGCGGTAGAACGCACACATCAATGGCCGTGTTCATGTACTAACTATATTACCATAACCTTGAATAGGGGGGCTGTCTGCCAATTCCACATACTGTATTATTTTATAGCAAATTCTCAGTATCAGGTACACAAATTTGATCCAAATTTGATCAACCTCCCACTCTGGATCTGATCCCCTTCTCCCCAACTGATCATCTGTAGAAGGGGATAGGGAGAGAGGGGAGGGGGAGAGAGGGGACCGAATGGCAGGTGATTATGTTCATTGCATCACTCAGAGGCTTCACCGAATGATTTTCATGCAATTATGGACGTGCGCACCTTGCATATAAGGTTGTATTTTTCCCCACACATATCGATACACTCTGTGGATACAATCCAACTTCGTCTATTCAGGACGAGAATAGTATTTTCACGATAATTAACGTGATTATGATTGCCCCATGTAAATGCCTAGTATATGACGTCAAAGAGTTGCCAGGCAACCAGTGCTCTACTGCTTCTGAAAGAAAAGCATTTAATGGGGGTTATATTGCATGAAGCCTAATGTTTTGGAAAACTGCCAAGAAAATGATAATAGGGCTTTCAGAGTAGAAACCAGCTGACGAGGCAAAGTTAATTAATTTGTACTAACAGTGAGCTACTCTTTTGTCTGTACTGGAAACGATTCAATGATTCCAAAAAAAACAACCTACCCGCCGGATAATTCGCTCTCGTCAACAAGTCATGAGAAAACGAAACAAACATGAATATTTACAAAGTCTGTGGCCCGACTAAATCAACCAGAACATGGATTGAATTCAAGTCTCAAGCTACAAGGTTATCAATGGCACTGCTCCCGAGCACTACCTCAGCCCTCTGGTCAGTCAGCCGACGATTCCCGGGCCTTTGTGCAGATTGCCAAGAATACTGGACCGAAGAACAGATAAGGAAGTCTGTGGGGGTCCGGCCTGGAGCTGGGCAGCTCGGTCCGGTAACACATTTGGTGCACGATCTCGTGCTTACTTTGCACCTAATCTCTGGAATGCACTACCAATTGACATAGGAGAGCACAATCAGTAATTTTTCCGGAAACATTTTGCAATTTATGGCTTCGTGTAGTATAGGGCTCTTGTCATGCTGTTTTTTCATAATTGATTTATAGTCAGTTGCATTTTCGTAAGCGTGGATTCCCTCGTTTTCTGTGTCACTTCTTAGAATGAGACATTCGGAATGAAGAGTGTCTTCCCTATGTCCACTGAAGTTATCAAAGCACAGCTCTAAATATGATGAAGGAGGTCACTCTATCTTTCTTACAGACTTCGAGCTTTGATTAGATCAGCGTTCGTTTGTCTTTTCGATTTACATTGCATATGATGGTACCTGGTTGGCAATACAGTTCTTTAAAAGTTTACGATTTAATTTGCGAAGCTCCGTGGTCGAATGGCATAGCATTTTGTAATAATAACCTTGGGGATATAGCAAACATCTGTCTTTGATAATATGCTTCTGCCTCCACCACTTATGACACACGCTACATGAATATTCCTAGACATTGATAAAACTATGCTGACACTTTTCACAAATCCATCCCCTCCCCTCCCTTCCCCCTACCCAAAAACAAATCTGACAACTAAATCTCATAAATAAAACGATATGTTGAAAATGAGAATTGGTAAAGTACACATGGTCTACAGACAGACCAACATACATACAGACAGACTTGCAAAAGTACAGTGTTCTATCAAAACCGAAAGTCGCTATCATCATGGTGTGTATTAGGCAAGAGTCATAAGAAAAGAATTCCAAACGTTTATTTTGGTCACAAAAGGCCAATCCAGTTGTATGCAGGCATCCTGTTGCCAACTTAACGATTGCCACGCATGAATGTACAGCGACAATTAACATTGAAATGCAGCAACAAAAATGCACTGAACAGTTAGTATACGTGTACAAAATATATATAATGGCATTGAAGCCAGAAAGCATTCTTATGAATACCAAGGTTAAACCTATGAATAAGGTATTTTTGCAACACAAATATGTTTCTTTTCATCCAATTGAATGAATTATCACCTCCTTTTTTTTGCCCTTTTTCACTTTATACATATAAATAAAAACATATCCTACCACTGTTTGGATGCATTATAAGTCAGTTACCAGGAGACTCCACCCCTCCCCCCCCCCCTTTGTGCAACTGCAGCAGCCCTTAATCCTTTGGAATTATTTCAATACAAACTCCCCAAGGAAAGATAAGGTTCATGGATGATTGATTCCATTTTGATGTGAACACCCATTATCCTTCAGCCCCCCCCCCAAAAAAAAACTACAGCAACAATGGTACGGTAGCTCAAACCGTTCAAATTTTGAATGAATGCGTATATAGTTTCATTGAGACTGCTGTGTTAAATGCTTGTTTTTGTAATTTTCTAGGTACACACACATATCTACAGAGTAGATTACATATTTCCAGCTCTAGGCCACTTTTGAGTCAAGACCCCAACAGTCAGTGATAGGTCTCTCAACATCAGTCACAGATCCCTCAAAATCGGACCTAGGTAGGCTATCCAGACTAACACCCCTCTGCCACCTCCACCCCACCCCAGAGGGTTTTCTTTTTGACTCTTGCAGCCATGAAATAACAGTCTTCAAATCTTTAAAGGGCTTCAACCTGAGGTTTGATTACCTAATGACATTGAGAAAGCACAGAGCTAAGGTGCTTCAAACTTCACAGTCTGAAATGGAGCTGCACTGTTGATTAAATATCTCTTTTTCACCTGTACCAACAAAAAAACAAAGTTAGGGAATTCCCCTCCTGGCTTGTTGCCAGAAATATTGTACCCCTTGCTGAACAGGAGTAGCTAGAGATATTACAATCAGTTGCCACTATCATACATAGATTGCATTTCACATGATATAAGCTTAATAATAATAATAATAATCAGCAGTTACTTTTATGACGCTTAAGCGACCACAAATGTGGAAGAAACCCGCAAGGGCTTATGGATTACAACTTACACGTCGGGTGGCTTCCAATTCAACGTTTTAACTCAAATTTGGAATCTTTTCAACTTAGAAAGTCATTTCAGATGGGAAAACCGTAGATTGCTCTTGGATGAAAAACCCACCTTACTATGACCCGGCTGGGAATCGAACCCCGAACCTCCCGATTGCTAAGCCTCATTGCTTCAAATGCCACCGCCTTTATCCACTCGGCCACAGCACCGGTGAATGAAAACAGTTACATTAGAATACCTGTAGACATATAAACCTTAGGGATCTTGTGTGCAACATTTGTGAGTTTGACACAGATTTGTAAGTCTTCACTCTTGTGTCACACATTGTCACAGGTTTTTCAAGGAAAAATGTGTGAAAACTCTTGAATACAGGTTGATACAGGCATCTGGGACAACCTGTGGCAAGCAAATCCATTACCTGTAAATGTGTGAACTAGCCCAGAGAAACACAATATTTTGTGTGACACAGAATGTTCAAAGATACATATTTTTTTGTTTTTTTCTTGAGTTGGATTTTCACAGGTTTTCCTCAGGTTAGTGACACACATTATCACACATGGTACTATTTGTCAGAGTCCACAGGTTTTCACACATATTCCACATGTTTTAGAAAAACGTGAGAGATCATATGAAAGCAAGTGGTTTTTAACCTGTGAAATAAAAAATAACACAGTTTTACTATGTGTGTTTATATGTGTTTTTCTTTGTGTTTCCCCAATGATCCTAGGCGATCACAGCTGGAGGCCGCCAAACGTTTTGTTGAAAGAGCATTCAATTCAATTTATGAAAATTTACTTGTTGGTTTACTTGCCACAGAATTACAAGCCTTCAAAAGAATACAGTTTTTTTCCCGCAATTCTCTTGAATTGCCTGCAGTGATGGTACAATGTATGTAAATTGTATTGAGAAGTATATTTCACGTACATACATAGTAGGGAAGGGAATAACTTATCCAGTATCGCATTGCAAAGATGCTTCGTAAAATGGGCAAATTGCTATGCATAAGAAAATTTGTATACTATTTATTTTATTTTGTGTAGTATAGTATTTATTTTTTGCACACTGAAGCCGACTATTTTCAGTGTTTAATGAGAAACAAAAACTCATCAAACTGAAGAAATCCTACACAAAATGTAAACACTAAACTTTTCACTGTAGAGTGCCTTGATTTGAAACGTTTTGAACAGATGAGTCTTTCCCCAACAAAACAGAAGAGAAACTTGAAGATTTCAATATCACACAAATTTGAACAAATATTCAGAATTACACCTCAAAGTGACCCACGAAGTGATCACAATTTAAGGACATAAATTCTTCAGCTCCTGCATGCCACAAAACAGGAAACGACCCAGAGAGGTCACAGCCAGTGTAATGAAGGTATTGTCAGGTATGCAGAACATTAATTAATGCAATGTTGTCATGCAGAGCATAAGAGCATTCATTCATTTGCTGATGATTTCAGGTGTACAGGTATTGCAGAATGTAAGGAGATGTTGTCACGGTAACACTGTCAGCGGATAACAACATTGTTGATGAATCAGAGTATGCTACAAACATGGGTTTGAGATACAAGTGACCCTATTCCTTTACCAGTAAATTATTTAATTGACAAATCCCCACAAGTGCCTATTTCTCTGGTAAGGCCCACAGCCTGTACCCTATCGAAATACCCTCTTTGTGTTAGGCACTGTATCAACACTAGGATGCTGAGGGGCTGCAGCATCCTGCAGCCAGGCTGCATACCATTATAATCTTTTGTGCTGTGCTTTGTTTGTTTTATTCGCACTCAGATTGTTCAAAATGCAAAAAATAACAGAGATGATATAATAGAACGGAACAGATTGAAAAGAACAAAAGATTAACAGGAGCTAAACCCATTGGGCTGACAGAACGTCGGCCCATTTCCAATGGGGCCCTAGAGACAAAAGGGCAATAGGCACTACTGGTTTGCCAAGATCATTTCTACTGTTTGATATTGATGCTGCAGGGGGATTTGCAGCTGTTTTTTAGACACAGTACCTTATTTTAAATCTGGTGAAATTAAGCTGTTATTAACAACCCCAACATAGAAAACCTCCTGCAAAACCTCCTGGTTAACACTCAGAAGATCCCCCCAAAAAAGGAAGGACATTTCACATCAGACACGGAAAGATATTTTGTTGACTACATTCTCAGCGACTACATGCAAGTATATCAGAGACCTTGATCTGTGCGTTACCATGGTTACTCACCATTCTGTATCCAGTAGAGGCATCCAAGTCTCTGACCTCCTCCAGGAACCCGACCAGGAACTCCTTGCACTCCCGCAACCTCTCGGCATCCCCGTGGACGATCTGATTCACATCCGCATAGTCGTGGAGAAGCGGAACGGCTCTGCTGAAGTATGACGATGAGGGCAGGAGATCGGGAAACAGACAGATCAGCTGTTATGGCCGAAATAAAAATGTAAAAAAAAAACTGAAATAGTTAAGTTAGTACTCTACTTAATAGTCTCTACGCTCAGAATCCAAGTTCTTACTTACCAAACCTGTCATTAAAACTTCTACATACAGAAACAGGCGTTTCGATTACTCATCTGCGACATTATGGAACAGTTTATCTCAGGAAGCTAGGTGTGCCAAAAATATAGATGAATATAAAAAACTAGTCAAAACCTTTCTATTTAGATCTGCATTCCATTAATCGTGCTTTCTATACTATTTATATTGTCACATTATTACATCGCATTTTCCATTTTGCATCTATAGCGCTTTTAAAATTTAAAATTTTACACTTATATATATATTTTAAATTTTAAGAATTTGTTTGTATAATTTTCGATTTCCCATTTGCAGTTTTTATACAATTTATTGTCAGATTGTATATAACAAATTTTCTACCCTTTTTATACCTTACATTAACGATTTACATATTTGTATATCATGTTTGTATGAATTTTACTGTAAAGCGCCTTAGAGCAATTTCTGATTGGATAAGGCGCTATAGAAATTTTGTAAAATAAAATAAATGATAAATACAAGGTGTTACTAATATCATGTATTTCATAGAGTACTGCCTGGTTTGCCTTTAATACACAGGGGATAATTATTGTAGTATTAACTTGTGTGATAGTGTTGATGTTTACGTACTATGTCGTTTCTGATCAAATAGTAAATTGGAGGAAAGCAGCTGCTTTTAAAGTAACTGGTATTCCTCGACCTACCTCTCTGACGTCCAGTCTGCCTCGGATGAAGAGTTCCTTCGCTTCGTCCAGCTTGTGTTCACCGAACTTGATGAAACCACCCTGTTGTTGGATGTTGGTGTACATCTGGAGAAGAGACCATGAAAAAAAAAAATACATAGCAAAAAGTGTCAAAATAATAGTTTACTGACCTAGTTACAGACTCTATATAAGAGTTTTACTCAAAGCTTTGGCGTTTGATCCCACATGAGAATACAGCCGTCTTGTGTGGTGTTGCAGGAGAGAGAGAGAGTGAGGCTTTTTCACTCCATATTGTGTGCAGGAGAAAATATACTGGAAATGGTTGTGTTAAAGGAATATTCTAATTATTAAAGGGGACAGATAATTTTTTTTTTTTTTTTTAAGTTTTCTGAGCTCAGAAGGTGGAAAATGCATTTGTGATCTGATCATATTTTATCTTGAAGATACATATTTCTAGAATTAAGTAATTTTGTTTTTCTATTAGGGAGGCATCTGGCAACAGCACGGTCCATAATG
The DNA here is from genome assembly GCA_020650975.1 of Apostichopus californicus. Classification (NCBI taxonomy): domain Eukaryota; kingdom Metazoa; phylum Echinodermata; class Holothuroidea; order Aspidochirotida; family Stichopodidae; genus Apostichopus; species Apostichopus californicus. Next base: position 12,586 of record JAIPMN010007630.1, read on the forward strand.
TCATTATATAGCTTGATAAGGAACAAATCATCTATTCACAGTCTACTTGTAGCAAGTTTTCAGAGAAGGTGTACGTTCTTTCCACTGTACCCTTGGACTGAAATTGAATATGAGACACCTCCTCTTCCCTTCCCTCCCCTTCCCCTCCTCTCCCTCCCTTTACCTCTCTTCTCTTCCCTTCCCTTTCCTCCCATCCAATCCCTCCCCCACCTTCATCTTCCCCTAACCAGACTACTTTCTGTATAAACTGACAGAGATGATCAAATTTCCAGCTCCATATCATCAGTGTGGAGATACTGTGTGACTGTATTTCTTTCCACAACAATGAAACTGGACTGAATAAAACCCAACTGCAAAAGCAAGTAAACATTAGATGTGAAGTAACAAGCAAAATACCTTTTGGAACTTTTCTTTGCTTAGGCCAGCTTGCCTGAAGTTCATGGCAAGGCTTAAGGCCTCATCAACCTGCCTGTCAGTCAGTAATGCTTGAACCTGTGGAGAAAGCGGCAGATGTCATATCAAACATACATTACTAATAAACAAAACTATGTCTTGATAGGTAACATTTTAATTTTTATTCACTACTCTATGTTATTAAATTACTTTTCAAACTTTATTTTCGATTCAGTTTCTTTACTTCTAGACAAAAATGAAAACCAACATGAAAAGGGGTAAATAGACAACACAAAATAGACATGAAAGTGATCTAAGAATCAACAGGTAACAACACTTTCAAGAAGAAGAGAATTAAGACAAAAAATAACAGCACATCTCCTGATCAGTTTTCTGTTGTTCATTTACTTACAATTTTAAATTTTTCTAATGAATATTGAACATTTTTAACTGTACACACATACTACATTCACCACTTTATAATATTACACAAAATGCTATCAGCTGGTTAAGTGAATAGTGTGTATAAAACTTAATTCTGTGTAGCATTCCTAACATGCCCCTAACAATACTAACAACCCCCACCCCTTCACGCTTCCCAGGGTTTATACCTGTTTCTCTACCGGGAGAGGTATAAGTCCATACACATCCTTGTTAGAAGCCACAAAGATTTTGCCTTCGTAATCTCCAATGATGCATCCATTCTGAAAGGGAATGGCCTGTTTCTGCTTCTGATCCAGAATACTAAAACATGAGAAGAGAAAAGGCACAAATTATGAGATTATGGAAAACTCACTATGATATGTGATACAAAAGTGCTGTGGCTGGTATGCTGTCAACATATTGTATATGTTGTATATATACAATACTTATCTTGTTTGTGTGTCTATCTATGTTCTGTATGCCGGAGGCACGCGCCTCATAGACTCATCGATAAAGCTTCAGCAGGTTTAATATTTCATGTCTGCCTCTGCATCTCTGACTCAATCCTATATCTGCCGTTTATTATCAAAAAATAACCTTCCTTCTATTAGGCACTGTGTCAAATGTAGGGGGCTAAGGTGGCCTGCAGAATCCTGCGCAGTTCCACACAAGAGGCACTGCTGGTTGGCCGAGATCATCTCTATTGTTTGATATTGAAACAGCCTTGCTGCAGGGGATTTCACAGCTGCTGCAGCCTTTCTAATGCCGCACACGCCTCAGTTTGAAGGACTGCCATCTTCGTTCAGGTAATAGCTGACTGTTGGTTCTGTAAACTTATTGACCAAATGTTAATCAAAAAAGTTTTAATGAAACTGTGCCTGAGAATAAATAGCAGCAAATTTGAATGATTTACAGATTTGTAAACCAACCTGTGAACTGTAAGAAACTCAGTATCCATGGCAACTACGTATGGATATAAGAAGCCAACACCATTGACGTCTTCGGCCCATTTAACAGGAGGTCGTTCTGAAATGGCCGCAGGGGTGACAAAGACACCAATGCCTGGACCAGGGAGAAGAAATTCCTGAAGGAGAAATAGGAAATTTTTGTATAAAGCATTTTGATATTTATCGAAGAGTACTAATAAATGCTACAGAATAAGAGCGGGATATGTATGTATGTATATGTGATCTTCCCGCAAGCAGGAACTCGCGAAAGAAGCCATGGAGGCTTTTAGACTCGCAAGCTGACCGAAGCCAATCTCTCGGCACACATCCATTTAACGTCCATGTCGGGAAGTTGTTATTGAACAACACCCTTGCCAGACAACAAACATTGCTGTCGGCGAGGAATCGAACACATGCACATACACATGCACATGCAATATCATACACATGCAACTTCATCTAAGATATATGTTATCAAATCGAACAGACCTATATACCTGGAGGAAAACACACTTTTTGTAACGTAACATTATATATTTATCAAAGGACAGGGCATTTGAAGGGGTATACCATTACAAAAACATGTGCATATGTACATAAAAGAAAGTGTAATTAATAGCCATTACTAATTTATGGTACAGATTATGAGGGGATATTATACACATGTACATACGACCTTTAAGAATTCTTATTAATCAAACAGAATACACTCCTGGTGGGCAATAAAACAATCATTTTTGTAAAGTAACATTATATTCATCAAAGGACAAGGCATTTGAAGGGGTACCATTGGAAAACAAAAAACAAGAAAATTTACTTAAGAAAAGTGATAAATTAGCCAAATAAGTCAAAAGACACAAATCTCAGTAATGTATTGCTTTTAGGAAACATGAGTTTTGAATGTTAGGCGACTGGTCAACCTTTGAGTATTGTTTATCATTGGTTAACATTTCAGCTCTATTGAAAGCTAATTAAATATGATTATTGTGTTCATGTTCTGTTTCAATCTTTTTGTGAAGCGCTTAACACATTGTTGACATATATCAGTTCTGTTGATGACAGAGCTCCAATCAATCAATTGTACCTATGGCGAATTGCAGACGGTGCCCCTACAAACTCACTGTACTGCCCCTAGCAGCACCCCTTATATTACAGAGAGAGGGTAATAACTGCCCTGCATATCAATCGAGGTGGGGTGTAGACCTGCCCTTATCAAGATATTATTAAATATCTAAATCAGGGCTCAATGTTGCAGAGATACTGGAAAACTTTGTAGCAGAAAATGGGGGAAACATAAACAAAATTAAAAAAAATAAAATCTCAGAATATGCAATATCAACCGTGTGGAAGAAACAGCATTACATTCCAGTTTGTAATTGTGTTTTCGAGTCTTGCATACAGTAGTTTGGAACTTCCAAAATTTGTGTAACTCAATCCAACTGTACCACCCAACTTGTCGTATTTGCTTGAAAGAAACACAAAAGAGATAATTGTTATGATAGCAGACAATAGTGGCGAGCAGTCCCATGCATGAATGAGTTCTTCTGTACATAATCAAATCCCCTGGAATTTGTGGTCTGGAAAACATTTTGAAGTACCTCGTCTGCCTTTTTTTTTCTCTTTAGAATACCACGTTCAAGGCATGCCGGCTTAATGATATCCTGCATTGATGGTTTACATTAGGCAAGGCTGGTTTTACAAGTATTGTTAAAAAAAAAAAATCAAAATGGAAATCTCTAAATATAGATATTTACAAGGAAACATATATTTTGCCATGAATTCTTGACAAACAAAACTGTTTTGTCGTAAATCGGTAGCATCATAGTGCTCTTTCAGGAAATGACCGCTGTCGGGCACTATGCCAAGAGTTGATTGGCCGATTCGAAAAAGACGCATGTCATGAATCTAGCCAATAGGAAACGGTTACGTGGCGTGAAAATATACCAAACGCTTATCAAGCATTGGAAAGGGGGCGATGGTAAACACTACATACGTGCAGATCAACTTTTGAAATTTTTCTAAAAGCTATAAATGGAACTGTGGTATATCTGAATAGGTAGTACTGTAAGTTACATTGAGCTATATATATATATAATGTAACACAGATGATATTTCAATAACTGACTTATTGGAATATATAGAATGGGAAGAAAGCTCAATTTCATAGGAAGTGTTGCCAAATTAATAAAATTAACAAAATCATAAATTATAAAAAAATAAATAATGAAATAAAATATAAAATAAAATAAAATAAATAAAAAATAAAATAATAATAAAAAATAATAATAAATAATAAATTAACAAAATTAATAAATTACAAATTGGTAAATACTTGTCTCTTTGAAGAATATAACATTTTTAGATCAAGCTATTCTTGATGAAGATAGCTGTGTGAAAACAGAGCTGTAACATTCCCATCGCAGGGAAATGACAAACAGCTGATATTTACCGTTTCGAGCTGAGAATCAATTGGTTATTCATGTCACTATCAAAGCTGCTGATATATATATCTTTATAGATATATATATATATATATATATCTATATAAATATATACATACATATATAAATAGTGTGTGTGCGGTTAAAATGATTCGACCAGGTTTCTCTTAAGAGGAGTCTTTATTAGAAGTATGATTCCATTGTAAAAGAACAAATTTTGGCCCACAAATCTCTTCTTTTTTTTGATACAGTATTATCATCCAGAATAGCAAAAAACCTTGAGTTATGTAAATAACTTTCTTTATGATCCTTCACAAAACTTTAAAGGTTATGCCTAGTATATTCCTAGTGACATCTGATCTGCAATTTCCAGAGCAAAATTTGTGGTTTATGCATGGGCTTTTCTTTTGACAATGCACGACAAATTAGTACATAAATGTGATTGAGGTTTTTTGAAATATCTTGGCCTCCATTTGAATGTGATTTACACAGATTTCGGTTTCATATATTACAACAAGGCCTGCAGCCAGAGAATTGTGTGCAAACCCCCTGCCCCATCCCACCCAACCCCTTTTTAAACTTCACTTGAAACTTTTAAACTTCAAATGCAGTAATGAGATACAATTTATTGACACATTATAATAAGCTGTGTGAATAGTACATCGTCCCTCATTATAACCTTAGCTTCATTCTTCTGCAGGCGGCAAAGATTTCAAATACCTGTCGCTTCTACAAATTAAAACACACCTTCTTTATTTGTCGGTGTTCATTCTTGTGTGCAGTCGTTGGTGATCTACTGGCAGACGTCCAAACATTCTTTCGACAAAGCAGAATGCCTGAGTGATCCAATACTGCCATCACTCATCAAAAAACACCAATACGATACCAGGTGATCATGTGACGTCACTCCTTGACTCAAAAATAGTCTCATTTTGGAGGGGGGAGTGGGGTGGGAGGAGGAAGGACAGAGGAGGGAGGGAGGAGGGAGGTTAAGCATACTATGTGATTATTTACTATAGTACCCAAAATAGATTGCATGGGGTGAGGGATTCATGATCCTGCGATAATTTACCATGTAATTGTACCCCAAAATAGATTGTACGGGCAGAGGGATTCGTGATCCTGGGATAATTTACTATGTAATTGTACCCCAAAATAGATTGGAAGGGGTGAGGGATTCATGATCCTGGGATATTTAGCATGTAATTGTACCCCAAAAATAGATTGTAAGGGGTGCGGTATTCCTGAGCCCGTGATTATTTACTGTATAATAGTACCAAAAGTAGATTGTAAGGGGTGAGGGATTCATGATTATGTGATTATTTACTATGTGATAGTACCTAAGATAAATTGTAGGGTGAGGGATCCATGTATATAATGGATATGGTCAATGCGGCCGTAACGTGTGTGTACTGTATGTCAACAGACTATGCTCATTTATAACAGATATTAACGAGACACTTTACGAAAGTGATCTTATGTCAGATGTTGAATAAAGTGTATCTCGTTCTGTTTCACAAATGAGTTTTCACCATTCCCCTCTCTTTAAGGAAAAAGGCTTTACTTTACAGCCTATACATACACCTTACCTTTCCTATCCTTGATACAAAGGGCTTTCTCTCTGGTGAGGATATAGGGTAGAGGTCTCGGACATCACCAGTTTCATAATTCACCAGAATGTACAGAGTTTCCATGGCAACACACATACAGAAACCATCCACTGCCTGTTTGAAAAAGGTAATTAGAAAATGATTGACAGGGGGGAAAAAATACTTTTACAATCAGTATTTTAGATTTTATTTCAAGATTCTACCGTTTACCAAACACTTCTAATGAAATATTAAACAGCTCTACCAATACAAGAAAGCTCTGCAATTTCAAAAAATTGCTGCTGACACAATTTTTTTTTTTAATTTCAACAGAGAGAGTAAGGGGCAGTTAGAGGCTAAGAACTAATGAACATCCAGCAGTGTGCTGCAGCATCGACTTTAAAAATATGATCTGGAACTTTCAACTCCAAAAGAGAAAATATACATACTTGAAGCACTCAACTCTTATGGTACTCCTTGAATGTATGTACAACAACTCATGTCATGATCTGATAGCTATCACATTCCTTGTGAAGCTACGGGAACAGTGAAATCAAGCTTAGTGGTACATTTTTTTTCATTGTTTTACTCCAAGTTTCAATTCCAAAAATTGACATTTTGAGTCAACACACGCAGCTCTAATCAGGACTGTCCACAATGTTCATGGACACTGGAAGCAGACGACAGTATTTGTTGTTTCCATAGAACAACAAGACAACTTCTCTAAGTATACCCAAGTAAATTAATTCCAACTATACTTTGTTTTTGTTTTTTTAATTAATGTATAAACTATTAAAATATATCTCTGGTTATCTCACTAACTTATTAATTATAAATTTAAATACCCTGAAGCTAGGTTACGGTTTTAAGTAGATTCCAGTCAATTCCGATAAGAACTCGGGAGTAAATTTAAGTATATAAAGATGGTAACTAGTATTTACAAACCAAAGGTTTTTGAAGGGTAGGATGCAATCAACTCCAGTGTGACTTGGAGTTATTTTCAGCATGTAAAAAGACACTATCATTGCACTGCATTGCACTACATTACACCATCACTGCACTGGATTGCACTACAATACACTATCATATCAATGCATTGCACTACAATACACTATCATTGTACTGCATTGCACTACAATACACTATCATTGCACTGCATTGCACTACATTACACCATCACTGCACTGGATTGCACTACAATATACTATCATGTCACTGCATTGCACTAAACTACACTATCAGTGCACTGTATTGCACTATCATTCCATTGCATTGCACTACAATACACTATCATTGTACTGCATTGCACTACAATATACTATCATTGCACTGCATTGCACTACATTACACCATCATTGCACTGGATTGCACTACAATATACTATCATTTCATTGCACTAAACTACACTATCAGTGCACTTTATTGCACTATCATTCCATTGCATTGCACTACAATACACTATCATTGTACTGCATTGCACTACAATATACTATCATTGCACTGCATTGCACTACATTACACCATCATTGCACTGGATTGCAATACAATATACTATCATTTCATTGCATTGCACTAAACTACACTATCAGTGCACTTTATTGCACTATCATTCCATTGCATTGCACTACAAAACACTATCATTTAATTCATTGCACTACAATACACTATCATTGCACTGCATTGCACTACAATACACTACATTGCACTACATCATTGCACTGCACTGCACTACATTACACTATCACCGCATTCCCCTTGATTCAAAGGAATCTGGAGTTACTTTAAGCAAGAAGTCTCTTCTCTTTATACAACTTCCAGATTTAAGTTCTATTAATTGATATGATAATCATCTTGCTCTCAAACCTGAGAGTATATTAGAGCCCAGTCAGTTTCAAATGATACTTGGAGCCACTTTGATTCTAAGGCAACATGTATGGAAGTCTGGAGAACCCTCTATCAAGTTGTAACTTGAAGTAGCTTGAAGTCTTACCAGGGTCATCGGTAACTCGGGTATTGCAACTTCTTTGATGAATGTTATTTTCTCTTCCGTTACCACGTAAACCTGAACAGCTTTCTTCTTGGCGCAAGCTGCGATCTAAATGACCAAGTAAAGTTAAATATAATATTATCAAAATGAGTCTGGAGGGAAGCAGAGTAGAGGTAAGTCTGTACTCTTTTACTCATTTATACGCTAGCAGACTTCCGGGGACTCCTACTTGACTTCCGGGGACTCCTACTCGTCCTCATAGGGTTTTTCCTCACAGTGGTCTCGTACAGTACACTCTAATTGTGATTAGAGAGCCCGGTAGTCAAACTTGTACTCATACCGAGAGGGGATTCGCCCTTATGCCACTAAAAATGAAAACTAAGATGTAAGGTGAGCGTTCTTTTCAATTTGCGGCCCACAAACTCTGGAACATACTCCTCCCCCATATTAGGAATGCCCTTACCATAGACAAGTTTAAAAAGTGTCTTAAAACCTCACTTATTCACATGCTACCATCATTAAGCTTTGTGATTTTTTTTAGATCCTTTCGTGTATCCTTAAGTTTTTGTTCTAGAACTATGCGTTTTTTTGGTACTCATTTTTGTTTCTTGTAAAGCGCATTGAGACCGTCGGTATATTGGCTATATAAATAA
>JAIPMN010007631.1:0-18990 GCA_020650975.1 Apostichopus californicus
TCGTTTCTTCATAGCGCCCTCGACTTCACCATAATAACAAATCTCTTCCACATAGCACTTCACTTTCCGCCACCTATTTTACGCCGACCATGACAGAAAGGCGAATAGCAGAAGCAAAGGAACATATAGCTCAAGCGGAAAAGAGGTAAAACACTATTTTCCAAATTTTAAATTGCTTTAAGCTGATACTGATAGCGCCAAGCATAATAGTTAATGGAGCTGCTGAAGAGTTTCTCGCTAAACTGGTATCAGGTGTATTGTTGTGTGCAAAAAGTCCTAGTTAGTAGTTGTCCTAAGCTCGCTCAGGTTAGATTATTCACTAGGCCAGGCTTACTTTGGGGACTTGAAATTGTACTTAGTCCTTTGGCTAAGGCGTGACGTTAGGTTATACAAACTTCATGTGAACTGTCAGTTTAAGAAAAGTTGCAAAAATGTTTGCTGCAAATTAATCAGGATGTTAAGACTAGAGATATATACTTAACTACAGTAAAGGTCACACCTATTTGCCTGGCAGCCAGCAAAGTAAGAAAGTATTTTAATAATTAAGAAATGGATTTAGAATAATGATTGGTGAGAACCTTCACCTTATATTAAAAAAATAGATTCTGCCTATAGGACTATGTAGTAAATCATTCCAGAGTGGAGACCAACCAGGGCAATTGTGCCCAGATTTTCCCTTGCTCCCCCCCCCCCCACCCCCAGTTGCCACCCAATCAGATCTGCTACTTATCCAAAATATATTGAACTAGGCTTATCGTTTGTATTAGAAACAGCTGCCAATGCATGTATTAATGTGAAAACTTTACTGGTAGAAAAATTCACAAAGGGGAGTAGGAATCCCTACCCTTAGACCCCTCCCCCATTATATCAGTGTTATTTTCTTGTCTCACCCCAAAAATATTATGCCTTGCCCCTAGTTGGCCCCCCCCCCTAGATTGCCTCAGCTGGTGCCGTCACTGGATATTGATCTTACTTGCTGCATTGCTTATAAGAGAACCATGAAAATTACCTTTGTACCACTTATAATACTGTAGTTTCATTGGAAAAATATAAAAAATAGTCATAACTTATAATTACTTTTAACAAAACATGTCACATCTATGACAATTTGAATGCTATATGTGTAACATAGAATATGCCAAGTCATTCCATAATTTCACTTGTTAGCCATAGTATCAAGATAATTACAACGAAAATGTTATTTTCACTAATCTTAATGATAAATTTTGAAACAATTTTGTTGTGAATGAGTATCAACTTGATGACACGTTGTTTGCAATGTTCTGAGATGTTCCAATATACTTCATATACTTCTGATCCTGTCCGGTTTTTCAGCTTAAAAACATCTTTCTTCAAATGGCAACCTGATTATGACAGTGCAGCATATGCGTATGAAAAGGCTGGTAAGTCTGTCAAACTGTATGTCTTGTCAGTTCCATATTGAGAAGCCTCAATTTATCACACACCATTTTAATACAACTAGAAAACTTTAAGCACTTAAGTGCTTTAAGTACTATAGTACTTTAATACTTTAAGTAATGTGTCTATATTTGGGGGTGATATCATTGAAATCATTGAAGTGTTATTATTGTGACTGGAATCAAGAAAGAATTTGGAGATAAACCAATGGAAAGCAACAGAAACCAACAATTCTGTGCATGTACATACACTGTCACTGGTATGTAAAGGGCAATTGACTAACAACATGGGTTTAATGTGGTTCATTAAGTGGCTCTTTATAATTGAATTAACACTATTATCAGTGGTATCCTATTAGGTATTTAGGTACTTAGTTTATAAATCGACTGATCTAATAACTAAGAACAACTCTTCAAAAACTTTGTCAAATCTGACAAACTTTTTTTGTGCACTTTGTGATTTTTGGCTTTTATCAGAACCCTTGATGTTTGTGAAAGAAAGTGTATCAGTGAATAAACTTTTAATGTCAAGTTTTGCAAAATCATATCTTGATCCCTCTTCCATCCGATATCGATAAAGTTTTGCTTGAATGTTGGTATCTCTTAAATGTCCCCTGTCCAATTTTTTGTTTTATATTTGTGTCACATTTAACATGCACAATATCTGCTGATATATCTCAAGCTCATCAATGAATAATAAATAACATTTATTAATTTTATGGAAAAATAAATAAAGAATAATCCCTCAAAAAGTTGAAATTCCTTCCAGATATTATGATGGTTAAGATGAAAACCTATGAGAAGGTCTTATGCTTTTGCCCGTCATTGCTTTCCATTTTAGGGGTCTGTTTACGGAATGCAAAGAAAGTCAAAGAAGCAAAGGAGATTTACGTAAAGGCAGCAGAGGCACATCGCAACAATAAGGGGTATCGTTGTTGGTTTTATCGTCGGATTTGTTTACTCTTTAAACTGATCACTTTCATGTACGATGAGACAATTGCTATGAATTTTACACTTGGATTGCTATGATGCATGTTAAGTAATTATATAGCATGAAAGGACAAATATCCCATCTTCAAGGGGAAAGAGAATTAAAAAAACATATTTAATGTATTTATTTTCTTTAAATTGAAGAAATGATGGTGGGTTATGTATAAAAGTTTTTACCATTTGAAATGCATAAGAAATGCATATTGGAAAAAGTGATGTCCTTCAAAACTTGATTTATCGATTATACTTATTCATGAATGTCCTTTTTTCATTATTATGTGCAATAGGAAGAAAAACATGAACTTCCATCCCTACCATTTTGTGAGTAATTGTTAGGAATATCTAACACATAATAAACTACAGAAGAAAAAATGTGTTTTGAAAATGTCACACCCTAAGGCCCTCACCAAGCCTCTGTGAACAGTAATTAATGTCAAAATGCATTTTTTGATTTCAGCTTTTACCATGCTGCCAAGAATTACGAGCAAGCAGCTATGCTGTTGAAGGTATTTCAAAACATTTTACATACTTGTAAATAATTTCAGGTTAATGAACCCTGGAACTGTTTTGATGTTAAAGGATGACTTGTAGGCACAAATTAATTTAACAAATTTTGTTATGTTTAAACGTTTTCTTCTTTCTTTCTTAAGACTTAGCTGTTGAGAACTTTATTTAAGTCAGCTAGTCTTGCCAATAGTTATTTTTGGACTACTTCATTAAGGGATTGTCAGTATAAGCCCCAAATTGTAGCAGGCTATAATTGCTAGAAGTTTTCAAAAAGTACTTTCCTGGAAGTCTTTACCCTCCAAATTTTTCTCAGACATTCTAAACGAACATACAAGATGACTGAATGTTCCAGCTTGGTAAAATTCCTCCAGGGTGGTAATACAAAACAGTTTTAAGAATTTTGACCAAAGGTGACCATATTTGAATATGTAGCATATTTGTGGCGGATACAGCATACCTTTTAGCATGTTCCATTAACTACACTCATCAGCACGAGCAGTCATAGGTGAACATAATCTTTACGGCCTCACAGACTTTGCTTAAAATGTATTGCAAATCTGTGAGGACAAATGGCTTTGGAATTCATTTTAGAGTGCTCTGCTGTTGATAAGAAACATACATTTCTGTATAATTTTGTTGAAACAACTGAAGTACAACGCTTTGAAGCTTAAATTGATTTTGTTCCGTTGGAAAAAAATTCAGAAAAGCACTGAAAAAAAGAGGGGGTAGACACATTTCCTTGGGATTAGTATTGTAATAATCAATTTTTAAATTGTTGCTAATGCAACAGTCTTAACATTAATCAATCAATTCCCTGCTTTAATATTTCCCTTTAGGAACAGAAAGAGTTTGAAGAAGCCGTTCATTTCATGAAATTAGCCGCCAAGCTTTACAGAGAAAATGGAACACCAGATACAGCTGCGCTGACCCTAGAAAAAACAGCAAAGTAGGGTTCATGTTTTTCATATTCATACTTGATGTGCAAATAATTTCAAGAAATATGAGTGAGTTAAGTTTGTGACAAAGTGTTCGGTAAGCCCTCTTGTTCCGTATTGATTTAATTTTGATTTCTGCTTTAAAAACCATGCCAATCAGAGAGAAATATGTCAATATGTCTACTTAATTATTAACATATATAGAATTTCACATGATATCTTTTTTTATGTTGCAGATTTGTTGAGGCTGTTAATATGGACGCCGCCATCGATTTGTATCTTGAGGCAGTCGATGTGGTCATGGTAAGAAATATTAATTGGTAAGAAATATTGGTCAGCATTTCCTTGCTATCAGGATCATTTTACATCGTTTGAGAGAAGTAGTACCAACTGGATGCGAAAATGATTCGTTGTGTTCAAAATTGAAATCTCCATTAACTGTCTTCTTTAGAACATCCTATGTCATTCTAAGGGTGGGTTATACGTATTGGGTTGGTGTGTGGGTGGATACAAGTGTTACTGTTTTCTTGTATTGTTCTCTGTATTTACTTATGGGAGCGCTCTACTAGACAAGCCCTCTGGGTTTTTTGGAGTGCTTCCTTTCACAATTTTCCCTGTTGTTGATATGTTTTTTCACTTAGTTAACTTCCCTGTATTTATATTGTAGAGAAACAAATAAATGAAATGAAATGAAAATGATGGTATTTATTCATCTAATTTAGCCCACTTCAACATTGGGAATAGTTTTGAGAAACAGTGCCCTTAGGAAATAGATTGGAAACTTTAAGAACTTTTTCGTATGATTGAGGTTGCAAGGGAATACAAGACTTTTCCCTCAAGTATGCCAGCTAGAAAGACTAAAATTTACCATCCTCAAAAAAATATTTTATTATGCCCACTAATATATTTATCTTAAGCTTCCTCAATGTTTAGAAATGATTTGATGGTGTGCAACTGGTGAGAAGGCACTAATCAATTTGGAAACCTTCAATTCAATCAACTTTGAAGTGGGAAGCAATATTATAGGTTACTGTTTAGAAATGATGTTTCATATCCCTAAATGTTATAATATTAAAAGAAAAATACATGTGTTGCCTCCAGTAAGTTTTGATGCTTTCTCTCACCTTGCTATATTGTTAATACTCCATGGAAACATCACATAGCCATTTATTAGGTAATTCTCTGCACGGATGGATCTCTGTTCATATACGGCCATATTATATCTTATATAGATAGAGGACAGACCAAGGCAAGCTGCGCAGTCAATGGCTGCTGCTGCCAGGTTACTAGTGAGACAGAAGAAATATGACAAAGCCATAGAAACCATCCAGAAGGAACGAGATTTATATTTTGAGGCGGAAAACTGGTCATCAATTCACAGAGTAAGTTTGGCACTGATAAGTGTCCCTTTTAAATTTCATAGCTCTTTTTTCTGCAATTCAAAACAAGAACAGCTTAGAGTCCCTGCAAGCATTTGTTGTATAATTTCACCAACCATCAAATACCCTTCAACTGAAACTATTCTGGTGGTTTTTTTTTCCAGTTTTGTATTAATGGCACAACAGATGTTTAAAATTTTAGCAAAAAGCCAATTGCTCTTTATTAAAAAAAAAAAAACATTAAGCTTAATCCTAACAAACTCAAGAAGTACAGCTACCTAGCCTACCCCACTTGGCATATTAGTACCAGGGTTGCAGTAGTGATTGTCTTGAATTGTTCAGGCTTAGTGCTGGCTAATTGTGAATAGTGTTAACAAAAAGGAAATTGAATAGACAACACATAGGACATCACCCAAGAAACTTGAATGAATCAGCTGAGATGTGGAATAGGCTTATAAAAAACAACCAGCCTCATTAATGCTTACAAGAAGGAAACAAAGCAGTTTGATTAACCCTCCCAAACACCCTTTTGGCACCATCTTTGTAATTTTTCAGGTGGTGTTATTCATGGTGTTGGTACATGTAACAATCAGATGGCTCCCCTCTATCCAACACCCTCCCTCTCTCCAGCACCCTCCCCTCTTCAACATTCCTCTCTCCGCAACAAAAATCCCAACACCCTCCCTCTTCCCAACATCCTCCCTCCTCTCAACATCTCCCTCTTCTCAGCACCCTCTGTCTCCAACACCCTCCCTGTCCCCAACACCCTCCCTCTCCCCAACACTCTCCTTGTCCCTGACACCCTCCCTCTTCTCAACACCCTCCCTGTCCCCAACATCCTCCCTGTCCCCAACACCCTCCCTGTCCCCAACACCCTCCCTCTCCCCAACACCCTCTTTACCCCAACTCCCTCCTTGTCCCAAACACCGTCCCTCTCCTCAACACCCTCCCACTTCCTAACACGTTTCCATAAGTTACATTACCACCATTGTAATATCTGTTTTCATTTTGTTCTCAGGCGGTGTTATTGATGGTGTTGGTACATCTAGCACGATCAGATGAAGTTGCTGCTGATAAAGTAGTCCATGCATCCCTCAGGTACACTTAATAAGCAGTATTAAGTTTCAGCAATGCATGCATTTTACAGTCAGATCTGGGTAGGCCTATTCCAGAACAGGGCCAAATCGTTATGTACCTGTAGATGCTGTGGCAGTTTATGAAGGGACTGGGTGGATTAAGGGAGAAAATTTAACTCTGCTCTTTTGAAATGATACCTTGATTTGAGCCAGATGATAGACTTTGAAAAGACATTTGACAAACTGACCTGGGCTTTTAGAAAATGACTTCAAATATTTCAATTCAAAGCTTGTCAAATGAAAGGTCTATAGAGTTTTCATAGCATTTATTGTCCAACTTCTGAATTTAGAAATAAAAAAATCTTTGAAAATCAGTGACAAACATTTCTCAATAATTGTTAATTATTTCAATTTCTGTCAGGTATGAAGGTTTCCTAGACAGTGAAATTGGTGCAGTTTTGGAGCAACTCTTAAAGGCAATTGACGAGCAAGATGGTGAACAGACATCAGAGATTTTATCCTTACCACTCTTCAAATATCTCGATAATGATGTACGTTTTTTTTTTGCTTTTTGATCCCAGTGTGGTAAATTTAAAAGCTCAATATTATAAAAAAAAATATGCTGTCATTATGAAAGATTACCAAACTGTGGCATAATAAGGTGATCGCAGTTATCTTCATTTCATACTTTTACATTAATAGTTACTTACGAGAAATCTTTTATGTTTATGGAAAGGACTTATATGTTTGAGGGACAAAGTGCAAATTTACAGTATAGAAATGCTGTCATTTAAACCCTTTATTTGATTGTATTGCATGTTGCTTTTGGTTTCTCTCTCAAAAATTGATCTGGGGTTTGTGTCTTCGGAAGTGATAGTAATAATTTGCATCAAGTTACAACCATTTCCGAAACTGCAGCAAATTAGATTACATGTTTCAGTGTTTGTATGATGGTCACGTGTGATCAGTCACTTCATGGGAATTCTATGATACAACAATTGTTTGCAAGCATTACACCAATCCAGGACCTTCCACCCCACCCCAAAACTCTTGACCACTGAAAGTCTAATGCCATCAGTTTGAACTTTGAATGAACCTTACTTGCCATGCTTCATGCATAAAAAGAAAGCTAACTATAAACCACTCATTAGTCTACTATTACAGCCAATGTTAACATTGTGCAGTGCACAAATATGTATACATACAGATAAAGTGTAAACATTGATCGTTTAGTTCATAACCCGGCCGTAATGATGCCTAAACCCTCAACCTCGTTGAAAATTTAACCAGAACAAAACACTAGTTCTAGACTGATAGAGCACTGAAGTAAAATTCAGAAGTGCATTCCTTAAGATTCTGACCCTACAAATTATCATTATCCTCACTCTTACACCATGGAGAGTTCAACTAGACAAAGGTCTCAGTGAGGCAAAAGGGCTCCGAGGTTGGCAACAATATGCTTGAGCAAGTTCAACAAGATGAGTGACCATTTCATGACTTTCTAGCATATTTGTGAGCAATACTGATGACCTTAAATGGAGTAAGAAAACTCTAGAATAACAAAGAAACCAGCAGTTTGATGTATTAATCCTCCATGAGCTAGATTTTACTCATGCTTTCTCTATGATATGTTTCAGTACGCAAAGCTTGCCAAGACACTCGCCAGTCAGTATCGAGGCGCATCTAGATCGACCAGATCCACAAATGATGCGGAAGGAGAGGTTGCAGCTGGAGGAGGAGATGACGAGGATGAAGGAGACGAAGGTTTCGACCTACGATGAAACATCAAAATTTCATCAGCAATAATTATGTTGTTTGGCTCAAAGAAGGTGGTTGCATCTCATACCTGTATTCCGCCTTTCCCACCAGATTTAGTCACGTTTTACCAGTACGACGGTTTATACAAAATTCCGATGTATGAAATTCTCTTCTTATATAGATAGGTGCAATTAGCTGTCAGCCTGAACCATCAGTGAAAGTGACACAACTTCAGCCTTGATACTTAAATGTAGTCGTTCAAGCTAGGAAACAATCTGTTTGACAGTCATACAATTCTAGCATTGGGGGGGGGGTGGGGGGGGGCTCAGGCATTTCTTGTCAACAGTTGGGAACAATAACAAGCTGTCTAGACTCAACAAATATTTATTTTTGGTGGTTAAGGAATCTACAGGCTAATGGCTTCAAAATCACATTAGCAGTCTGTCAAATATACCGTTAGTTGCATAAAAAACGTTCAGTAGGTAGGGATTTTTTTGCAAAACGCTTATCACCACAAGCTACAGTTAAGATCAAATTATAGACCTAACTTATAGTCTTAATATGCCTCAGAATGCACCATTTGACCTCTGCACTTTGAGATTAGAAATCAGACTGTTGATCATAAACTTTAGTTCGAGTCACTCCAAGATTAATGTATGTCGTCCAGTTACAGAGTTGTTGACAATTGACAATTCATAATTATGGACGTTAAATATGAATCTAAGAGATTGACTTCGGTCAGCTTGCGGCTTGGACAAGCCAATGATGGCTTCTTCGCGAGTTCCTGCTTGCAGGAGGATCTAAAATAAATACATACATGCACATCACTGCTCATCAACCACCTACATTGGTTACTGGAAGACTCTAGATCATAAACTTTAGTGATTGACATTGACACATGGCTCTAGATGCTCTTTAGCGATGTTGGTCTCCTGCATAGTTGACCATGGTGAGAGAAGTTACATTGCAAACTCAACCAGCTGCTTTAAGGGGATACCCTTCCCTGGATGGAGCATATCAGCAAGGCTATTGCTTCAAAGGGTGTATTCAAATGGTGTGTCCATGATTGGACATGCAGTCTTCAGGAGAAGGAACCTTAACTGACACTTGCTGAGGGGCAATAAAAGAGGACTGGTAGGAGGGATGGAAGCTGCATGTTAATCTTTATGATGGCGAATATTTGTCACTGCCAGATATGATTTGATTCTACAAGGAATTATATCATTCTTTCTTTCTCTGCTTCATTTCGGTTCTTGTTATGTACTTAGCCTTTCCTTCACCAAGGATTGAGAATGCAGATCTAACAATTAAACAAAGATAAGTGTGTAGTATATAATACCATAGAACTGAAAGACATACTGTCATTGTACTTCATCAGAATTGAGGCAGGTGGTGCCGGCTTTGAGCATTAGTTATCTGGGTGTTGCCCAGCAAAATTGCTCACCGAAATTATCAAATTGTTGTAAAATTATTAGCTCCCTGCAGAACTGCAACTCTACACTAATTTAGTCTTCTTGAGTAGCTCAGCCAACTGCATGGGAGGTACAGTACCAACTGTAGACCAGCAAATACTGTTAGATATTTAACATGTAGGGAGAAAATAGCTATGTCAGTGTAAGCATGTACTTATTCATTAGGAATTTCTCCTTACCAGTTCATTGTGTTATTGTTGTACATGTCTTTGTGAGTAGCAGGTCATCAGTAGGAACCAATTGTCACCCACACTTTAACCTTGAACAAGCATTTTACTACCCTTCCCCCCTTTCCATCAAAAGTGCTTTTAACTCCATCCAACATTTAATTTAGCACTTATAAATGCATAGGAAGAACTTGCAGGAATAGAACTTCAAGGAAAGAAGTTTTTGCAAGATTTTCATCAATTTGGCATTATCAATACATAGAGGTAATACTACTGATGACCATGCCAATGTATGTTCTTGTGAAAATCTAGAAATGTTTATCAAGATATTTAATATGATTTGTTATGTATATATTTGTTAGCTGTGAACTATGAAAGTAACATTCCACAACACCAGTGAGGGAGAAGGATACAGAGAAAATTTACCCAGTATTTAACCTATTGTGTCGTGAAGTTAGAAATAGATTTAAATGTGCAGATAGAATGTTTAAAATCAGTTTTTCCATATTAATCATAGATGACCTGAAAAAAAAAAACACTTTACCAAAATTATAAGCTTATCTGATTACAAGTGAAGAGAAAAATTACATTTGAAACTAACCATAATCCCGTAAACTTTTAAACCAGCATTTGGCATTGCAGTTATTTCTGTAGGGTTCTGAAAATCTAGAATGAATTCTGAAGACTAGCAAGTAAATTTGTCATTTACTGATTTAGGTTTGAAGTGGCAGAATGATTCCCAATAAGGTAACCATTTATGATCTTTTAAGTATTTTCAATCATCACACTGGAAGATGAGGTTAAACTTGACTGCCAGTCATATGATTAAGCTGTATTTCGCATTGACTATTTCACAATCTAAAATGGCTGTATGGAATGTTTTATTTATGGTAACTTTTTCTTAACATATATTAATTAAATGTACATTATATGAATATTCGTTACTTTATGTAGATGTTGATATTTTTTTTATCTGACCTGTAGACAAGAGAGGAATCGGCTAGTCTGCTGTCTATCTGATCTGCTCTGAAACAACTGGTTTGATTATCCGTAACGCAAAGACACCCTGTTCTTGCTCCCGCATCCCCCCGCCCTTCAATTTATTTTCTTTCACGGGAACAGCCCCAAAATAAAAAAGTGGTTGTCTTGTCTGGAATTGTTCATGGGAAGGAGGAACAACCTTGCACCCCCCCCCCCCCAATGGCATCTGCATCATCTGCCTATTGGATAACCCAACACTGAATTAAATGGTTTTATTTGCAGATTTCAATTCCCACAACTAAATTAGCCCAGTCAGTTTTCAAACTCTTCAACGCTGTATAAATTCCTATTTTGGCATAAGTAATTCAACTATTTCCTGTTATTTGGAGAAATGAGGAGAAAAACATCTTTTTCTTCTTTCTTTGACAATTTTTTCAGTGATGGGAACAACAACAACACTTAAATTCACTGTAACAGTGGTATTAACAAATGAGGAAAAAAATATGAACAAACAATCAAAAAATCCTCCCTACCAAAATAAAAAGCAAAACATGAAACTATAATAAACTACTCATCCTGCATATTATTGGCAAATCATGTAACCAAAAATAAAAAGAGACACATTTACTGATAGATTGGTAACAACTGCTGATTTCATCTTCTAGTGCCCTGGTATTCTTCTTTTGCTTGGTGACCCCCATTTTCAACATCATCATCTTGGCAACTCTCCAGTAACAGATGATTTGGGTGGGTAATGAGGTACCCTGCACCACTGAGAAATTTTTATACGGTAACGGGTACGAAATTGGTCATAGTTCGAGACCTTTCAAGTCTAATTTATGTTCCACTTTGAATACCACGGCTCCAGAAGTCATTTTAATTTTATAGTCAAGCCAGTCCAGATAGATGAGAAGACTACCAAAGCCCCCCCCCCCAAACTAAAAGAAACTTCAATTTCAAACTTTGTCAAAGTTTATACAACTATTTAATTTAGGTATTCTAGTACATCACTTTCAATCTGATAGCTGAGCCAGTCAAGATGACTACCAAATCCCCAAAACTGGGAACTGCTCCAATTTCAAACTTCACAAAAGTTTCATTTCTTCTCAAGAACTCCTTCAAAAAAACAACCGCAGCAAGTCTCTCTCTCTCTATTTATACATCCAATTTTCGGAGAAGGGACATTGATGAATGATTACATTGATTCACACGGGTCTTTATACATCAAATCATAAAAACAGTCTGATCCACGGAAGTGTAATGAAGGACTCTTGGAAAATCATCCATAGAAGTGTCTGATATAATACACTATGGCACGTCGCTAGCAAAGTCTTTAACCCTCGACACTTAATGCCAAACATAGTAGCTGCAAGATATATCGAGGGTACATGTGTGTTTGTCTTGGTATCTTGAAGACGTGGGGCCATCTACTCGGTTTTTTGTTCAAAGTCGGGATTTGCGATGTAGATCTGCGTCTGGTGGGAGAGTGAAGCATGCTTCATCAGCTCCCATGCAGACTGAGACTTGTTCTGACAGAATGCACAAACCCAGGATGATGGTTCTATAATAAAGAAAGAAAGATAAATTGTAAGATTTAATTATCTGTTCAACCTCCAGTATAAGTACGTAGTTCATCATCAGATTTCACTTGCAATTCTACTGACCTTTTATCTCAAAATTTTAGACTTATTTTTTACCTCATAAGGCAAAATTTTGACTTTTTATGTCAAAATTTTAACTTAAAAAGTCAACATTTTGACTATTTTCTCAATGTTTTCCCTTTGCTATGTCCCTATTAAGCCAACGTACAATTCAATCGGGCAGTTTGAACATGATTCTTTCTATTCACTTTCCTCTTCAGTGACCAAAGAAACAATGAGTTTCATTCCTTCACTACAATGCTTCCAGTAATCCTTGCCATAACAATCTTTAATCCAATAACATATTACATACGACGACTAAAGTCACAACATAAATCCATGAGAATTGGGACAACACCGTCTGTGAGTTGCAGAATTTCTTACCATTTACAATTGCTTGAAAATGAATATTTTTGGAAATAACTTTTCAATATGTTGTTCATTCACTCTTGTGGTTCTTTCTTTCAGTATCAAGTTCGGTAACACATGGACCCTTTTGATTGTAAACTGTATCGTACTATTGTTTGTTGTCACTGGTCTCTAGAAGAAGATACCTTCTGCAACAGCAAGCACTATGGATGTTATTACTGTCATCTGTATGAACTATTTAAATTTGTATTGCTACATAACACGACCTCATGTCTCATGTAAACAGTGGATTGCCCAGACGAACTTGTCAGAAACGGTCATTAGGTGTATTTCTTTTCTCGGAAAATGAGCAATTAATTAATATTTTCACAAGGCACCCATAGAGAGATGCCTACTATCATAGTTTAAACAATTCACACAAAAAGAATGTTTCAAGTATACTCATACTTCTAATAATTTCTAAGGGTTAGGAATTTTACCTCAAGAGTCAAATTTCTCCCCCAACTGTCAATCAGATAAGCAATGCAGTTTGGTTTATTGTATTCTGAATTATTCTTTAAATAGACCACAGCATTACTTCTCCACCAAACAGGGTTAAATTGATAATCTTACACAAAATGTGGAGAGTTTCTGCCCGTCATAAATATTTAAAAATATGCAAATGAGACCTACCATCTCCACTTATCTGTTCCTTGCCAACTTGAGAATTTGACTGGAATCGCATCTTTTTGTTTTGGGTGTTACCATAATTAGCAGCTGGAATCACAGGTAACAGTGATGGGTCCACATATGGCCTATGGAAGATATCAATAAAATAAACATTTACCATTTAACTATTGTAAATTCACCAAATAGTATTGAAAGTTTAAGAAGAATGTTAAAATCTGATCAGTTTCAAGAATCAAAATGAACTTCATGCGGAAAGTTTAATTACTGTCACTCAATCCAGACAGGCTAAGTAAACACTAAATGAGCTTTGCAATCAACTTAAATGAAGAAATGTGGGCACAAAAAAATGTTAGAAATCTAACAGAAAATGATGTAAATTTGAGGTCATTACAATGAAACTATCTACCGTTTAACTCTGCTAAAGCACTAGCACATTAATCCACCATAGTACTTAAATTTACTCTATAATGGTTAACATTGCATGTACCATAGGCATCAGGTACAATAATAGTCAAGGAAATCTATCCAAAAGGAGTATTTTCTTCACTAAAATGCAAACAATGACTAAAAAGTGTGATTCGTCTCTGATTAGAACTGGTAGCATTTATTCAAACTTGAGGATGCAGTGCAAAAATAAATTTTCTCATGGAAAGCATGGCAAGGCATCAGTAACATTGTCTGCTTTTCATCTACATGTATGTACTGATGCAGAAATGATACAATTTTTAGTTTGCTTAGATTGTTTAGTTACTTGTTAGTGTAATAGGACTCAAATGCTATTAACGGGAACAAAATTTATTAGGGATGAGAATAAAAGAATTGCCAAACTTATTCCAGTCACTTGACTCTTGAAATTTAGTAACTGGAGTTGTAGTCATAACTCTGGAATTGTGCAACTATGAATGACAATTATCTACAATTTTTTAAAAGCTGTGGAATCTACGTTCAATGAAGAAAATTAGATTTTCTGCCTCTTTAACATTTTCTAAAATTATTTAGGAATCTAACCTAAATGGTTCAAAAGCAATCTTCACAAATATAAACATTTCCCTTTTGACAACCCATGGAGTGCATTTAAGTTGCTTTGCCTGATTTTCTACATTGACAATTTATTAAAACTTTTGAAAATGAAGAATTCACTTTTGACGACCTTGTTTGAATGCTATGTATGGAATGTCATCTTCACAGCAGTCGGTTTCACAGAATTGCTTGATCAATTGGGTACCATAACTCATTACTACTGTATGCAAAACCCCTAGCAAAACTTACACAAAAGTGCCACTTGGTGTATTCGTCCTCTGGACAGGCCTGATGAGATATAGAAAGTATATATTATATTGTATGGGATTAACAAATTTCTTCTCAAATGCACATGTGCACATTAAACAACTGTATCACTTGACCGATTAACCCGTTGAAAGTCTAAGAGTTCTACACTGTCACACGATATGTAGTAAACCAAGCTTTGATGAAACACACAACATGAACTACTTTCTCATTTACCACTTTCATAATTAATGATGAATAATTATTGATTGAAAGACAATGACTTTTGGAAGAAATTTCTCGTTTTCAGAAATGATTATTCAAATCACATTCTATAATTTCCAACAGCAAACGATAATTCACTTGTACAGAACCTCCCACTCCTGAAAACACTTTTCAACCTAAAAGTTAATCTTACTGACACAATTTGCACAATACATGTAAATATATAAACAGATACAGAATTGATACAATTTTACAAATATATTTCAATATTTTTTTTAGTTTTTACATCTAATACAGGTAGCCAGTAGACACACTATGCAAGCATTGTACATCGATAGTCAATACACCGGTCGGTTCAAATACCAGGGGAAGATGCATCGCAGGGACATTTTCAAGTTGGTGTAAACCCTGAGAAAATTAAGTAGTTGCACTTACGTGAATCCAAACTGCTGGTTTACTCTCTTATAACCTTTGGGTCTTGTCGGATTTGGGTTGTTAGCAATGCTCAAATCTGCAAACCAAATTCATACATAGTGAAGATAATGAACGTGATTAGAATTCCTTTCTCTTCGAGTACTGATAGTTTGGTCAACTACCACATATGTATTTCAATACTTACAGCGTACAAAACAAGTGTAAATATCACTTAAAAATAGTTGACAAACTTCTCAACTTACATGGTAAATGGTACTAATGAACCTTTATGGAAGCTCGTTGGAGGGGTCTAATTCTTCCAAGACCGAATGTTAAAATCCTGCAATGAATTTTTGTGGAAATGTCCACAAGACAACACACATGGCTGATGGTACATCTTACACCATGCCGTTTGGATACCCTCACAGAGGAACCGCTAGGAAATGAAATTGAAAACTGCTACTAACCCATTGGTTGATCTCCCACCACTCGTCCTTGCTCTCTACGAACCGCCTCTTGAGCATCCTCTATTTTGTCAAACTGGACAAATCCAAAGCCGTTGATGGTAGAGACATCTGTGATCATTCCATACTGTGCGAAGATCTTGTACAGCTGCTGATCGTTAATTTCTCCGGTGTTCAGGTTCCCGACGAACACACGAGATGCTTTGGACTTTGGATCCTGGTTATTTGTCATTTTCCCAACAGGAGCTTTGTAGCCTACACCAGCATTTCTGGCTGGCATCCCCATGAATGGTGGGCGATTCATATTTGGATTCACTTTGAATATTGGTTTAAAAAACTGAACCAAAAAATAAAACAAGTATAAAAAAAAAACTGTCGTTCCATCAGTTTTCCCAGTGTGAGTGTGCAACATTTAGTTTATAAGATCTGGCTGAATCAAGTAAAGTTTACACTTTTTATTTTAGTGGACCCCACAGGCTAAACTTCCTTCCTGTAATGAACATGTATGTCTACACAAATATTGTTAACTCTAGTGATTTCTCAATTACTCACATATTAGATATGAACCCACCAAAGGTAATTTCTTGAGTGATACAAGTGGGGCACTAACTCTGAAAAATAGTACTAAATGACAAGTCTACAACATGGTGGGGGGCATGTTCATAACAAACTCATCTTCTACGTTAAGGATGGGTTGGTTGGATTTCAATGGTTCATATGCAAATAGTCTAAGGCATCTGAACTACTTAATGTTTATCCAACATTTCTTCCCCTTCTTTTGCTGCAAGGGGCAGGTGAGTGGTTGGGAAGGAGGGGATTATCATAAGAATTAAGGAGTAGTTTCTTTCTGATCTTAGGAAGTATTTGTGCATATGGATCTTTATGAACCACACTCTGCTACTGTACTTGTAGAATGTAACTCAAATGACTCACAGATGCCGCCATAAAAAATAATCAGTTTTGTTTTTAGGACACACGTTCAGGTGAAAGATCTACAAACACATTTACTTAGCTCCATTAAGATGTTCATTTTCATGGAAAGTCTCAAAAGAATATTCTGGGACAGAAGTACAATTTTTCTGAACATAAATGCTCTACTTCTGTATATAAAAAGCTCATCCAAATGACATTTTGTATGGCACCGTAGCGACTTTTAGTTATTTTTTTTTTTGTGATGGCATCTGGCAAAAGCAGAGTGAATGATGTCACCATGGCAATTGAGCTATATGTAAATGTGTTTATGTACATTCATAATATTTCAATCACTTATCATCACAGTGAGAGGGGGGGGGGGATCATTTCTACAAAAAAAGTTGCATTTGGATGAAATTATAAATACAGTGATCATTGACAGCTTAGTTAACATACCAAATCATATATCAAGTTAGGGACAACATATTTAGTGGGCTTTAAAGTAACAGTATAGAACTGCTCTCTTTCAAAAGAAGTTTTACATTGCTTTCCACAGTTATCAGTTACACACATCCTCACAACTAACAGTGCACATATTACAACTGAGAGCATATTTACACCAAAAAAAATAAAGTGACATTTTCTAATGTCAGTAACACATACGTCAATATTGGATTATGTTAATCGACTACAGCTGACAATAGTTTTTGCTTAAACAATGCATTTTGCAATGTTTAGATATAAAATCAACAAATTTTAACAACTACGTCCTTGTATGTCTTTACAGTGCCATACTATAAAAAGACCAAACAAATCCTATCTTCTACAAATTGATGACAAATCTCTTCAAAGTTAATGAAACTGTTTCCATGTCTATCTAAATTTTGTCAAATTTACAAACTTTTACAACAAAACTTCATTACTTTAAATGAAAGATGTCTTATCAAACTAATGAATTACTTTATGACATAAAAGGGTCAGATAAGAATGAATTATCAATTCTACTTGTAGTACTAGAAAGAGGAAGCTATTAATATTTGCAAAGTCTGTTGCATTGTAGATGACAATATATTATTTAAGTGGAGATAACAAAGATTTTATGGGTCACAATCCAGCATCAGAACCAAACCTTAAAAACAATATCAAGCTGACTTTTACTAATTTTTGGAGATAAATCACACAATAAATGTAAGAAAACACACCAAAATATTGTTTATGCTAGCAGAGGGATGGAGGGGTATGAGAGAGGGAAGAGGGTCGCCAAGTTTTGATTATAATAGATGGAAAGCTATTAGCTATTGACATTTCTCAAAAGTGTTGTAATCTCCTTGGTATGTCACATCAATGCTCACAAAAAATACAGAAAAAGAAAAAAGAAAAAAATACTTACCACAGGAAAAAGAAGTTCAAAAAACCAGAAATAAGTTGGAAAGGCTTTCAAAAAAGATGTCTAGGAAAAAAAAAAAAAAGTGGAAAATGTATAAAGGAAGTGCAATCGACATATATTGTTGCTTGATTACTTTAAAAAAAAAAAAAAAGAGTACCAATAGTTCATAAAATCAATCTGTGAATTCAAGGTTCTTTGTTTGAATGTAAAAAATAAAAAATCACCAAGCATGGTGAAAAAAAATTACTCACCAAAGACTATCTGTTTTCAAAAAACTTCAGAAAAACGTCAAAACTTGCAAAAAAGTAGTCTAGGAAAAAAAAAAAAAAAGATAAAATGATAACTTTTGCAAATAAAGGGACATCAATAATGGAGAAAACTGTGTTTATGTTTGCTCTGTTTATTGCATTTATGAAAAATAGTCTATAGTTTGACAATAAATGAATGTCTACAAAATCTTTGATAAAGAAAAGAACTTTAAACGACTAAAGTTCTCTGACTGCAAGTAGGTTTTTGCAACACATGAATATATGGTATCAAAAACCAAACTTCAAAACCTGAGTGTAACTGAAAGCTTTGGAAAATGCCTTTCTTTGAAGAAAGTTATTATGCACCAATAAAAAGGAAGTTTTGCCATTAAAGACAATGCGTTTCCACCTTTGTAGAAACACGCCGCTTAATTGCGGAAACTATCATACCAGGTAGGGTTGGGCGAAATATCGAAAATTATTATTATCGCGATAATTTTTTTTCAAGACGATATTTTTTGAGGATTGAACATATGACGATAATTTCTTGTGAAAGATTTGAAATAAATGTGGAAAAAAAATGCGATTATCCTTTTTCCGTTTAATGTGTAAATGTTATTCTAGCATTCCATGGTTGAGAAAGTTGGAAAGAAATAAAGTTTATCAACTTCATTTACTGACTTTTGAACTTCGTAAAAAAAAACGTCTTTTAC
>JAIPMN010007632.1:0-12744 GCA_020650975.1 Apostichopus californicus
TCAAGTTTACTCAAATACTACAAAATTCACCACAGAGAAATCACCCTTCAGAGCATTAATGAGAGTATGATGGACACTGAGTACACTTGGTGAATTAAGATAGAATAATTAATGCTAGCATCATCTTTCAGAGCATTAATGAGAGTATGATGGACACTGAGTAGGTTAAGATAGAATAAGTAATTAGCATCATCTTTCAGAGCATTAATGAGAGTATGATCGACACTGGGTAGGGTTGGTGAATTAAGATAGAATAATTAATGCTAGCATCATCTTTCAGAGCATTAATGAGAGTGTGATCGACACTGAGTAGGTTAAGATAGAATAAGTAATTAGCATCATTTTTCAGAGCATTAATGAGAGTATGATCGACACTGAGTAGGCTTGGTGAATTAAGATAGAATAATTAATGCCAGCATCATCTTTCAGAGCATTAATGAGAGCATGATGGACACTGAGTAGGTTAAGATTGAATAAGTTATTCTAGCATCATCTTTCAGAGCATTAATGAGAGTATGATCGACACTGAGTAGGCTTGCTGAAATTTTCAAGCAGGGATAAATGTTTCACGCACATAAATATATGTTCAGAGACCGTACATGCTCAACTTAGCAGGGAAAGAGACGCCATATACCTACTGATAAAAATTACTTCACCAGAACTCCTATTTATTACATATCATACTGAAACTTACTGAAGTGTCATGAAGTATTAGCATATTAATTTCCCATTTTTCATATTGCTTTGACTTGAAGAAGTGCAAGCGTATAGTGTGCTATAAACAAACATATTGCTTTGATATTAGATATGTAATCTGAACACAAACCTCATCACGCATCAGTACAGTATGCATAGAACAGTAGGTTTACCTTGCAGATAATTGTACTTATTCATTCATACTAGTAAGGAAACAGTACTGACATACGCAGAGCCATACACAGCTGAACAGTGTACAATTCATACACTAGATAATGGTACTGCAATGAATTGATCCATCAGTAGCACCACTTTTAAGGTCTTACAAACACCATGTATTAAAGGTTTCATTGTGTCCATGAGGGTAGGGTACATTAATTTGAAAGACAAGATTAAAGCCAAAACTTAACAACTTCCACATATTTTCAAAAAATGCTTGAAGCAAGTCTAAACCAAATAAAAAAAAAATGATGTTATAAGCCTTGAAAATAAAAACAAACTGTTGAATGGTAATCAAACCTTGATAACCGACCTCTAACAATAGCAATTAAACTGACTCTACGTTGAAAAAGCAAAATGAGATTAAGAATGATTCAAAGCAGTCATGGAGGTTCATTCAGAGACAATGAAGACACTGTCTGGGTCATCCTGACTTTGCTTCATAGTGGCTTCCCAATCTGAAAGACAAATGGCAAAAACTCTGATATATAGCAAAACATACAAATCTGAAAAATAGAAGAGATACTGTACGCAGTATGCAGAACTTTAAAGAACTTCTATGACGTTTTACAACAGGGTTGTACAGGAAGTACAAGGTGGTGAAATAATGGGCAGGACTTAACAAGAAATAACATCCATGTAATAATAGACATAAGTGGGAATATTGGGAAATAATGTAAAATAATGTTTACTTTAGTTCTCCAATCTATTAGAAATCTTCTTTGCATTCCAGCATGATACTGTAGGTAGGCAGACATTCTACACTACAGCTACATGAAAGTTGTGCCGCAAACATCAACTTGTTTTAAAAGTTCTGAAATTTTAAACAATTTCACTAAGTCACATTTCACCATTTTTCCAGAGAAATATATAACATATCACTGACACTGGAAGTTTAATTTAGTTTTTGACATATAAAATATTCCTTTCAATCTAAGCTGTCACAATTGAATTTTACAATTAACCTTCCTGTCACTCCAACAATGCAGTGGTAGTTTAGGAGTTTAGTAGTTCAATATTAAAGCCATTGAACATTTTGGAGGGTGAAATTACAAAAAGAATATTTTAAGGACATACAAATGACAGGTGGTAATGTGCTTGTTTTTGCAGCAAGGGGCTAAAGGAAAACAAGGAAAGGGTGGTTTACCTATCCTTTAAGGGATTAAGGGAAGCACTCTTACCTTTGAATAGCATCTCTGTTACTTCACTGAGGTTAAACATCTTTGTTTTCAAGCTAGTACTGCTTATATCAAGATTTACCTTCTTACTTGACAACAGCTTTATCTCCACAGTATTATCTGAAACTAAATCTCTTTCTGTCATGACCTGTACTTGCTTTGAATTGGCAACATTTCCCTGGTCTAATGCATGATTCCCGCTTTTGTTTGCTGCCTGTATCGGTGCTTCGTCTGTTTCGGGATAATTGTTGATCAATGTACCTTGAACCACAACAGCAGTTGGCAGCTTAGTTTCTTTGCTTCTAGTGAATGACTCGGGTTGTCCGTACTCATCTAAGTCCACTATGCCATCCTCACTCACAATTAAGCTCCCAAACCAAATTGGGTTACTAAGAAGAACACCGGAATTTGAAGGCAGTGATTGGCCACTGGTACTACCCGCTTCAAGTTTTTCTCTCTCTGTGTGAGCCACTTTGACTTTGCAGACTGTCTCAACATCAAGAGTGGTACCTGCCTTTTGATTATCCAGAGGTAAATTCAAGTTGTAACTTTCAGCTTTTGTTTGGCCAAACTCTATAGTTCCTATTTTACCATCCTTTACACTGGTACATACATCCTGTGAACTAGATTTAACAGTCTCTTTACCAGATAAATTGAATCCTTCTATTGTACTCTTCTCATTCTTCTCCACAGTCCCTATACTCTGGTCATCCCTTGTTGATGCTGTAGTTGTTGTTGTTTCATGAGTGGTACCCAGGCTTTGCTTCACCCGTCCAGCATATGAGATTTTAGTGCATTCAAGGTTTAGGTATTGCACAGATTTTGCTTGATGCTCTGAAGATCCTTGCCTCTTATTAGTACTGGAAGCTACATAAGAGGTCAAATTTGGAAAATTAAGATCAAACTTTCGAGTAGGACTGACTTCTAAATTCATAGCTGCAGATATGGAACTAGACGGGACGTTGGTGGTTAATTCCTTTGATTCTTGTTGGCTAACAGTTCTATCAACTGTGTCACTTTTAAGATCACCGATGGAATTTATTTTTGGTTTGCTATTGCTTTGACTCAATGGTGCTGTAATTCCCTCAAGATTATTAGATGGCTCCTTCTCCTCTTCTTCCTTCATTAATTGCACGTGGCCAGTTCCTTGGATGCTAGCTTTTAACCGGCTGGCGTATGACAACCCTCCTTGTTTCTTTTGTTCACAATTGTTCTCATCGCTCTCCAGAGAATCTCTTCTAGAGGATGCTGTTGTTGTGGTTGTTGTAGTACTGACTTGTTCTTCTGCCTCATTCGTTCCCAGTCTCCTCCGACTGTTTGTATATTTACACATTTCTTTAGGAAGGCTACTAGACTTTCTCAAGTCCCAGGCAGAGTCTTTGCCCCTAGCAAAGTTAGAGTTAGGTGAATCATCCATCGAATAGTTTTTCGAAAAAGATCGTGGAAAACCAAAGTGACTAGCACCTTTCTCTTTGCGTCTGGATTTTCGATATTTGACAATGTTAAAGCCGCCATGTTCTTCATCATTTTCGCCAGGGTCTGACATAGCGGCTCTACAGTCTGGTTCGCTTTCATCCTTGCCATAGTTGGTTGCATCATCTATAGCTCTCCGACGCAGTGATGCAAACACATCTTCCTCTAGCTCCTCCTGCTCTTCATTTTCTTCATCTTTTGTGAGCTGCCTCAATCCTATTTCATTTTCAGGAGCTGACCATTTCCTTCCTTCTGAACATGTTTCCTCATTTCCTTTTTTCTTTCTTGCTACAGGTTTGTTATTCTTAACAGGTTCAACTGCTTTTGTTCTATTACCTTTATTATCTTTTAAGTGTTTTGCTTTTTGCCCTGGGAAGACTTTGCCATCATTTTCACCCGACAGATTTTCTCGCTCAGAGCTGGACTCTGCTGATGTCTTTCTCTTGGTACTGGTGTCTGCTGATGAGGGTGCAATCAGATCATTAGGAGACCTGGCTTCTTCTCCTTCAGTGGTGCTTTCAGTGCCATTGTCTAAGAAGGAAAAAACAAGGTTCATACATAATTTATAGTGCCACTAAAATACCATCTCAAGATGACCACAAAAAGTCCACATAATGAAGGAATCTTTGCTGAAAACAACTGTTCTTTCATGTAAAGGCCAGCCTTACAACTGAAAACAATTTTGGCAATGTTGATGCTGAACTGACGTTTGCAAAGTGACTTGCAATACCTATCATGGGTACAGTGAATAATTTATCCAGTATCACATAGCAAACTGTTTATCAACAAAACAGGGTCAAATCAGGGAGTTGCTACATATCAACTTCCTGGTCAAATAGCATGAAGAACATCATGCATAAATGTGTGAACCAGTGTCACCTTTGTTAACCAAACTTGAGATATTGCTGCTCTCAACAATGCCCTCTTGCACATCATGGAGGCTAAGAGGCAACTTCCATACCATTCTTTCCCAAGAGGAAGGTTTTCAAGAGTTTTTAGTTGAGCTACGCTTTGAACAAAAGTGACCCATGGCCACTTATCACTTTCACATTACTTCAAACATGTAACCTGTTCCAAGCTTGCCCAACATCCGATATGCCTTGCCAAATTTTAAATGAGAACATTCATCAGTGACACGGCACACAGGAATTTAAGTGTTGATCATCACAAGATTTGCAATGTCCTAGCAATAACACGGACATAACTATCAAGTTCATTCATGCGATATATATGTGTTTCCAAGATATGAAGATCTTGACATCTGTTTACCTTAAATGACCTTTGACCCTCACAGCAAGTGATAGGAAACATGTACTCAGGAAGGTGGACATAAATATCAAGTTAATTCAGGGTTAAATATCAGTTTAACAAGGTTTAGAGAGTCTGATCTATTTTGACCTCAAGTGACCTTCGACCTGCAATTTCAACAAGGTTTGTAATCTCACTACTGTCGACAAGGAATCAAATACAAGCTGCAACTGATAGAATGCATCCACTACATTGGAATATATTCCAAATGCATCCATTGAGAAACAGACATTTACAAAACCAAATAAATGAGCAACACAAAACAATAATATTTACAAGCGTCATGTTCATTCGAATGTTTTCGAAGATATCTCATCTTCCTCCTCAGGAAGATAAAATAAGATTAAAATCAAGAAAGCTCTCTACATCAAAAAACTGAAACCAGTTTTAAATAGTCAGCTATTCCAACATGGATCCTCCTACCTACTCAATGTATTTTAAACTTTGCTACATTTATCAACATGGTTAATCATATCTATGTTATCACGAAATGGCTACAGACTTATGAAACTATATATTTTTAAAGCCTTACTCTACCTGGGGAAGAAGATGAGATATCTTCGAAAACGTTCGAACAAACATGACGCTTGTAAATATTATTGTTTTGTGTTGCTCATTTATTTGGTTCTGTAAACAGACATTTGCTTGTGAGCAGACAAACAATCTTGATAAATTTCTGCTTTTGATAGGTTATACTAAACTGGCTATCATAACTACGACAACTGTGACTCTTCTCATAGCCAACCGTTGTAAGTGAATATTACAGAGAGGGTGCAAACACTGCTCCAAGAGATACAGTACTTATTAGACTAAAAACATTCTTCAGTACTTATATTCTCTTTTACATTACCCAAATGTGTTTGTTTGTTTGTTGAGACAGGTAGGAAAGGAATCAAGCAAAAGTAACAAAACGGAAGATTAAATTGATTAAAGTAAGTCCCTTCTATGCAGGAGTGGCAATAAGACATCATAAATGCTGGCGGCATACCTTGTTTAGTTTTCTTCTTCTTTTTTCTCTTCTTCTTTCTTGTACCATCACCAACACTGGAGTCATCCCTTGGCACTTTATTTGAAGATGTATCATGCAAGCTGCGGCAGGAACCATAGTTTGTTTGGAAACCATTATCAAAATGAAAAGATGGCCCTGTTGGAGACACTGCTGGACTGCTATGAGCATACACATCCTCTAGCTCACGTTCTTTCTGTTGTGCTCCATGCCTCTTCAATGGTGATTTATTCCCCCTATCAGTTCTGAGCTGACCTAAGATAGGTGTGGCAGCATTTACCTCAAATTCTGTAACCTGGCTAGAATTGATGAGTTCAGGAGCAGGGCAGTTTTTTACGTCGGAAACTTTGGGTTTAAGAATAAGTGATGCAGACTTCTTCAATAGAATTTCAGGATGAATTGGACCAACATCTTCTGTACTCACTTTTGTTTCTGAATTTTGTTTATCTGTTTTCTCTCTAAGCATGTTAGTTTTCCCTTTCATTACATTGTTTGTTGTTTCCTTAGTTTTTGTCAGAGGACCAAACTGTATTCCATCATCAACCTCTTGTTGACCCTTTTGGCCAGCAACTCCACTGGCCTTACTCTCAGACATGGTGCTATCCAGTTTAGGTGTGTCTTCATCCACAATATATCTTTTCTCTGATTCAGAAAATTGACCTTTTGGCACATTGTTAGTTATGGTGTTTACTGCACCTAGGTCTGTTTCATTAGCCTGCGAAGCATTGTCATCTTTTTCATCTGTTTTTAACGTCATTGCTGGTGTAATTTGAGTGGACCCCAAATGTGGCGACAAAGTGTGGTTTCTATCTATTGATCCAAACCCTTTTTCGTTTTTTTCTGGTGCGTCAAACGTACCATAAACTCTGACATTATGAAAGACGTCCAAGATGAGGTTTTGACCAGCCTGTAGGTCAGCTCTTAGAGTTTCTAGGTCCACAGTAGATCTTTCTGAAAGTTCACGTGCTCTTTCTTTGATTTCATCCACCTTTGATAGAGAAAATAAGAGAAACATTTCTTCAGATAAACTCTGATATGATGGCTACAATGCTGTTTTAATGAAATTAGTGGCCTTACCTGAACTTGAGATAAAGTTATTTCATTGATACATACAATTATCTATAATAATTAAGGAATTATAAATAATAATAAGATATTATAACTTATATATAATTATCAAATCTATTTGGTCTTCATTTTGAACTTCCAAAAAAGAAGTGTAAAGACCTTCCGAAGACAATCAAAACAACTATAAAAATTGTTTCCTAGGAGTCTAGAACAGCAGACCTGCAACACTTTGAATATTTTTGCGATCATCTGAATTTGATATTTTCAGCATTTTCGAAACCAT
Organism: Apostichopus californicus; assembly: GCA_020650975.1. NCBI lineage: Eukaryota > Metazoa > Echinodermata > Holothuroidea > Aspidochirotida > Stichopodidae > Apostichopus > Apostichopus californicus. The sequence goes on from JAIPMN010007632.1 coordinate 7,232, forward strand.
TTTCACCAAATGTTGAAGAAACACTTTCAAGCAAATTGTATACATGTAGATTACACCAAACTGAGTTTCACAAAACTTCAAAATAATTTTGATTCACAAAGATCAAAATTTCAAACTATGTATCTCAAATTATGTTCTGTTGAAACAGTGTCAAAGGGCTAATGATGCATTGCAAATTTCTCATTGTCTTTTCATGACATGTTTTAGCAGCAAAGCCGGACACTAGTCTTAATACCACTTCATGGTTCTTGTACTGACAAAGGTGAATCCACTTGCAAAGTGTGAAGTTCTTCCAAGATTTTCATTTTAAATTAGGCTTCAAGTGTTCACAATATATCAGATTTTAATTTCTGTTGGCCTAAAATGAAATCTGACAATGTATACACTCGATTCCTCCAAACACTATGGTGGATATGTACAGTATACCAAGTATAAAGTTCAAACACCAGGTACTTTTCCTGAGTTTATTCAGGTTTCACAGATAAGGCATCACACATATACAAACACATGTTGTGTTAAGCCCCACCCACTCATATTCAGATGGGAACCAAAAACAATAAGGCACATCTTCACATCATGGGGCATCTACCTCCCAAGTATGACATTGATTCAACTTGCGTTTGTTGAGATAAAGTGTTTACAAGCTACCCGTCACATACACACTCTCTTACATACATACACACACGCCAGCACGAATTCAAAGATTTCCAATGTCAAAGGTGGCTTTCAATCCTAAAGTTGCCTAATTCTGTGTTTGTTTACACCTTCTACCAAATAGAAATCAGCCCAATTATGCAAAAATAAGAACAGTTCATATGTTGGCCATTGGGCTGTAATGAGAATGTCATTTGAGCAACTTAGGGCATGTTGCTGTTCAAAACATGGAATTCAGAAAGGTAGTTTTTTAATTGTAACAGCATCCAAGTTCTTTTCTGGTAAAGTTTCCTTATTTTCATGTCATAGTACTTAAAGGAAAAGTACAGTAGTGGCAACAAATTGTTTTCCTCATTTACAACATGACTGTTCCCAGACACAACGTTTAAACTAGATTATTTCCCAAACGAAGTAAGGTTTTTCTTATCTGTTTGGGGTGTTGTTCTTCACAAAGATCTGTCATATAAGCTACAGATGATGGTTGGGTTGTGTCTTCTTTAATTGTTTTCTTAGTCAGTCACCCCATGCCGATTGAAATTCCAGTAAATGTGATACAGTAAGTTTCATCTTTCTTGTTTTATAGGAGATTAGTGTATATGTCGGCTGATTGGCTAGTTCTTCCCATTTCTCAAAATTTGAGCTATTTATTGGCTACATGCCAGTGCAAAATTAATGTTGCTGTTGTATTGATTCAATGAAAATGCAAGTGGGAATTTGATTTTTAGCCAGTAGATTTTTATGCACTGGTTAATTTTAGCAATTGGCTAAACTTGTGAAATTATAGACACACGAAAATGAATTGAACGTTTCATCTTTCTAATCAATACCCCTACTTTAGCCAATGCTAGGACTACTAAACTACTGTAGGCTAGGCCTAGTGTAGGTCAAAATAATGTCTAACCTACAGTAAGGCAAGTGCACAGTACTGGGAGTGGCTATTTTGTTCTGTAAAATTCTCCTTGAATTTGTGATCCAACTGCATTAAAAAAAGAATGGTTTTGGAAGATACTGATGGCAGAAGCTGCAAAACACAATTCACAAAATTGTCAATGTCACATGTCAAACAAGAAACTGACACACCATTTCTTGTGATTAAAATGGCACTTCTAATTCAAACACAAGTAGTCAATAATTGACAAAATGACTGAACGTAGGTGAAATAACATACTGTTGGTGACTCAAGTTGTTAACACTCACTCAATTCACATCAGTTTTTGAATTGCAACTTGACCTTTTAAAGTATTCATGACGCTCAGATGAAAGGTATGACAAAGCTGAACATCTGCCTGTTGTTTGAACTAAGCGAATTATGCAAGTAACAATATTGCTTCAAAAGACCTTGGCACAATTTACACTTGCAGTAAACAATGCATGATAGTGTGTCATGATAAGAGGCTCTACAAGGACCTGCTGTGCCAGTTCTTTCTTAATCTTGTGTATTATTGTTATTAGGATTTTCAACATAGCATTATTCACAGTTTACGTGTACCACTTTGACTTCTTCACTTGAAGTCTGAGGTTTCCGATTGCAAACAAAAAATAAGCTAACAGAAAAGTTAGCAGTGGCTTAACAATGGCTGCAGAAAATGGATGATTGAACCTAGACAGAATATCTATAGCCTTTCAGTGTCTGTTATTGATTATCATTAAAACCTGCTGATATAACTGTGTAATGGTAATACATACATGTATTTCCTAGAGAAGCTTCACATACAGTATATTCACTGTATTGCACTGTGCATTGTTTTTTCTTTTCTTTTTTTTAGCTAATTTCTATTTGACATTCCTGAACAGACTTTTACAAACATAAACCAAGTTATAGAACCATTCTACTAAATAAAGTTTCCATTAATTAATCACTTGTGGTTGGAATGGTGACAAAGTTTGAGATATTTGAAGTCATTTCTTCACTTTGATAATATATGTAAATTGTTTTTCTGCCACGGAATAATTTATCCAGTATTGCATAGCAAAATTTGATGCAAAATGGGCAAATCACTATACATGTGCGAACATGTAATAGGTATAGTGGTGTTTGTTGCCCAGTAACAATAGTACTGTATTTGATAAGAGACAAAATTCAGACTTCAAAACTTCTACACAAAATTTGAACACCGAGTACTATGTAGTACACCGGAATGGAAAATATATGCATGATATTGAGAAAAGTGCACTGTACGTGCATTTGTTATCTCTCTCCCGTACAAAATGGGTGATAATTATTTTTGAGACATTAAACATTCAATGTTACAGCACTTGACTTAAGACTGGACTTGAAACTTGGCCTCAAAGCCTTGAGACTTGACCCCAGGGACTTGAGACTTGATTCAAATGACTTATTGAAAGCACTGATATTACAGGTTTCAGTCTGAAAACAATAACGTAATTATATAACACTTTTTTAGCACAGTTAAAACACCATGACTTAAGTGTGGTCATTATTATATAGGCCTATGCACTTTCACCCAAATGCACTGGCCACACAACTTGAGAAATTACACACATTCCTCTGTGACTCCATCATCAAAACAGGAAAAAAATGCAGTTCTATGTAGTGTAATACTTTCATGGCTAGTAAAAAGCAACTTTAGTTTATATTCCTAGCCTAGGCTAGGCCTACAGTAGGATAAAGATAAAGATAATGCTTTGATCTATAGGCTAGATGGTAACTTTGGTCACATTGTTCTCATATTGTTGTGTATAATTGGTAACACTTCACCAATCGGATTATCTAAGTACCCATGAATTATATAGCCTAGGTCTGATTTGTGTCTTGTCTAGCAAGTGGTCCCAAGTTCAACCTGTGACTGAGTGTGAGTTTATGCTTAGGCCTAGTTTGAGATAAATTAAACCTTAGAATGTAAAAAACTGCAACCAGAGGGAAGAAACCATAAAGACCACTTTGATGGTTTTTTGGCAAACTAAGAGAACATTAAAATTCAAAAAAATTAAAATTGCTACAATAATGATTTATGTGAAAAGGAATAGACCATTTATGCCACATTTGCCTTGTTCTCATTGTGTGTCGGTGAATAAGTCCCTTGTTGATATCTTTTGCCCCATTGTACAAGTGATCAAAATTGGGACCACTTACTTAGCATACGCTAGGCCTAAGTTAGTTTGCACATAAATTTTAAGAGTATATTAAAGTCTAATGTTACTTGTATTTGTATTGTTGGACCTGGCCTAATCATTACTCATTAGTTGTAATGTTATTACACTATTACTAGTCTAGCCTAGTATAATTTCACTTTGCTTAGTTAGGCCAGACATAGCCTAGGCCTAACTAGTTTTGGAATAGCCTACTAGCCTAGGCTAGTACTGGTCTAAGTTAGCTTAGTCAGACTAGGCTAGCATAATAATATTATTTGGTAAATTTCAAGCAGCCACTAGACTAGGCCTAAGCCTGTATGGTTTGACCTTGTGCTTAACCTTACACTACGACTACCAGACTACAGTAGTCTACGCTAGGCCTAGGCTAACCCTAGACGAGGTCCTAGGCTACAACACAGTTGAAACAAACAGCCGAAACCGTTGTTCATATTCCCACTTTTGTCTTGCCCAAATGAGGTGGAATAGAGCTATCGTAAATCTGCAAGAACTTCTCGGTGTCGTCTTCTTTCAGTGCTAATGCTAACGTTAGAGATACTGACAAAAGCTCACTTTCTTTGCAAGTTTGATTGTTGTCACCGCCAGCAAACTCGCTGGCCATGATCATTTACCACTCATTCTTGCGCAAATTACACCATACCAAATACGTTATGTTACACACTTAATGTAGTGCAACGGTGTATGGTTTGAATATGCGCGTACTTGTGTACCGTGTACGGTACGGCATGTATACATGCTAACAGCGATTTTGCTTGCCTAGCTAGCCTAACCAGTACCAAATTTCGTAGCCAATGTGTGTTAATTCATATGCATGGCATGTAGGCTATACATATACATGTCACTACAAATTTCTGTAGTTGTTATGGTCGAACACGCATGCGTAGAACTTGACGACGAAAACCTAAGTTGACGGAAAGCTGCTCAAATTTGTACCGGTTGCAGAAATCCACCTCAAATGAAGCACGAACAAACGGCCTGACGGTTCTGACAAATGAATGTGCCCACATACCGTTTCGCTGATAAGGATGAGCATTGCAAATGAATCGTCACGTGAATGGAATGTTACCAGACGTCCAACAATATTATGCTGATCTAAATCAATCCCCTTCCTCAACCACCGCACCCCTCCCCCAATTTTACTCTGCAGTTGTGCCGTTGATGATAAAACAGAGAGTTCCCGCGGCTTATTACCCGAAGCGAGGTGTTCCTGAACATTAAAGGGGTTGTGCTGGGTTCAGTTGATGGCTTAAACTTATCTGCATCTTCAGGTCCAAATAAAACTACATCTCATAGCATTTTGTATAGTAAAGAATTGTATTTATCTCAATTGTTGACATTCTGACATTGCATCTGGCAACTACAGGAAAGTGAAAATGTCATAATGGCAATTGTTCTCAAGACTGAGAAATTAACAACCAAGCAAAAGTTCCAATGTATCACATTTAAAGTGGATAAGTCAGCAAGAATGTTATAATAGGAACTAGCAGAGCTTTTGAATAACCTCTGGCGTGATGACAGCACAGATCGTTCATCAACTTTGATCCACTTACTGAAGTTAGAGAGGGTTGAGTCCATGGGCGGGATTACGGGGGGGCAAGAGGGGGCACTTGCCCCCCCACTTTTTCCCAAATCTTAGTTTACTTTTTGTCGTTTTTGCAGACAAATGTGCACAACCCTAATCGAAATTATTCCCCCACAACAGCTCTATCAAATAGGCCTATTTGTTTCGAATCTAAGTCGAATTTGTG
>JAIPMN010007633.1:0-17543 GCA_020650975.1 Apostichopus californicus
TATATATACCGTAGCCAGTTTTGCAGATTCAATTTGTCAATATTTTTGTGTTCTAAGTGAATTCCCCAAGACTTGGTGGTGTGGGGATTTACAAGAGACGATAATTACCTGTCTCCCACTCCACATCTGCACTTTCCCATCTACCTTACTACACATTGGAACGCTTTAGCACTGCGTCCTCGCTAGTTGAGCACCACCCACTTACTCCTTCCGGATCTACCCAATGAGAGCGCGGGGCTCAACCGCCCGCACTAGGACATGGAAGGGTGGACAGGTAATACATAAAAGAGTTCTGGCGATCGTCGGAGAACCTCGTCAAGTAGAACGAAGGTGAAGTGTGTGAAGCATTATGTGCAAACCGAATATCTATAAATGACCGATGTCACCTATTTAAGCACAATAAAATGACCAATATAAAGGCCGACAACTCACCTCTACATACGGTTCTGAGACGTGTAAAAGATATATAGAACTTCTCAGGTCCTAGGGGAAGACCGAGGGAATTCCCAATACTGCACGCAGAAAAAGCGCCTAAGATGGAACCATGGAGGACGCCTTGGAGTCCGCGTTGAATAAGCTGTATCAACCATCTTGATATATATATACTTAGAGGCTGGTGAATGAGGTACGGCTGGGAGGATGAATAGCGTCGATGATGTACGTAGTGTTTTAGTTCTCTCGATGGACCATAGTAGTGTCCTGTCTGGGTACCATAGTCTGTCCTCCCTAATTGACGGGAAAGGTTGGATTTTGGAAAGGAAACTGTCCCCGGCTCGAGGTCCAGCTTCCCATCTGTGTCAAGAATTTAGGGTCGGGAATCAGAAGAACAATGCCTGGATTTCTATCTCCAGGGCGCGGCTCTGTTCCGGATCCACGGGTGCTGATGTGTTCTCTTTCCTCCGCCCTCCGGAGGTATAGATGTAAAATATTTTGTACCCCGCGGAAACCCCGTCCAAAACCCAAGAAACCGGACCCAAGAGTTCCCATCGACGAGCGCATTGTAATAATCCCCCCTAGTAACAGGTAAACATCAAAGGAGGATCTTGAGGGCTGAGCACCGCGTGCGTCGAGTCAAGTTCTACCCCGTTTCATCGCCAGTCTGGAACTACACCAAGATTGGGTAGCACCCTGTCTTCTCCAACCCGAGGATTTGGCTTCCTTTTTTTTGCGATGTTGGCCTATGACCTTTACCGAGTCTGTAAGCTGGAGGTGGAGCATTGCGGCGACAACGGCTGCGACCTCTGATACGTTTGGGTCCGGTTAACGACCTTGTTGTTGTTGGACTATGAGCTTACGGTCTTTGAGCATTCATCTTGGAGAATGTGGTCTTCGAGAGCGGATACATCCGGAAAAAAATCTTCCTGAACCGCAAATTGACCTGTTAAAATGTCCTTGCCCGCTATTGGAAGATGAACAAGTCTCTACCGGGGATTACCCTCCGGCCATCTCATCCCTGGCAAGTTGAAGCGTCTAGACTCAATCAGCTTGATGGGCATCCTAGCAAACTGGTCGTAATCGAGTCTCGGTAACGGACCCATAATCTGAGCAACGTGCGGTTCCGGGACCTGCTAATCATCGTGTGGAATTTGCTGATGTATTATAATCAGTGCCGCCGCCAGTATGAACGTTGAGGCAAATTTCATACCTACTGTGGAGGACTGGTAAATTTCGTGACACATCTGCTCTAGTGGCTTAAGTTGTTGGTCTTTGAAAGAGCCTGAACTTATCTCCTGTTCCATTCTAAGTCTGTCCTTTCCTCCGGAGAAATAATGGGCACTTTGAAGATCTGTTTCCAGGTCTCGTCATGAACCTTTAGGAATCTGTCTTGTTTGGCTGGGAATGCGGACCACTTCTTTCTAGCTTGCAGACATTCGACTTTGTTGAAGCAGACAGCGTTCACAGAGACACACGGTGTAGAAGATTGTGTTGCTTCCTTTGTCTTCCGTAGCTTGGACGTCCGTTCCTATGACTTGGGTGCAAGTGGGGGGCTCAAAGCTTAACCTCTTCGAAAATATGTCGACGGCTTTAGCAATGAGGTATGAGGGTAAATCAATCCATTTAACATCCACCTCTTCGTTATCTCTGTACTCTGTTGCCTGTCTGAGAATCGTAATCTTCAAAGCAGGGGTTCCTTCTCCACACTCCGAGGCTATCAATTCTAGGGCATGCCCGAATCCTCTACCAGTTGGTCTCTGGGGACCGGTGGCAACTGTCTCTGCTCCTGCTCCGGGAATGCCTCTGGCAGGACCGGTTCCTCCGGTGCTTCCGACGCTCTGGTCCAAGGGTTCTGCGTGGATGCTAGCTTTTCAACTAGCGGTTGAACATCGCGGGCAGTTGTGAGAGGATCCACTTTCAGTTCGCTGCGGACTGCTGAGAATGTTGTTACCGAGGTACGTAGGTATGAGCCTTGTCACGGAGCCTAACACACTTGAGCTTAAAACCTAAATGTAGGCCACACTCGCAGTTAGCGATATACGTAGAAAAAAATCCGCGGAGCAGGAGCCTAGTCACGGAGCCCGAAATAACTCTAAGCAACATCCGAACTAAGGGATTAAAACCAGTCAGATACTGCTGCCTAGCAATACCAGGCGTAGACGGCCTAACAAACGGGTACCGAAGAGAACAGGCCAAGAAAAGGCCACCAGCAAATTGTAGGGGTCTTAGCAGCCAAGTCACAACGGATAGCTAGGTTGTAGAAGACAACGGAACAGGGAGGGAGAGCAAGAGGATGTGCAAATACTTTGGAAACAAAAGGATACTTAAACAATGCATTCCAGTATACAGAGATCTAACTCCAGTCACGAAGATTGTAAAAATAAAATAAAAACGACCCAAAACATTAAAGCAAAGTTTGCTGTCGAATAATGTGTAGCATTCTTTCTGAATGGTAGATTCAGAAGGAGGAGTAAATGGTCGGTGCACAGGGAGCAAGGGCGCCGTGCTAAAACGTTCCAATGTGTAATTAGGGAGATGGGAAAGTACAGGTGTGAAGTGGGACACAGGTAAGATGTGTTCGTAACTTTGACGTTTGGGCTTACGTTCTTATCAATTTGAAGGTAATATTAAACAAGTTTTTGTGATGTTAAATAGGCAAATATTTACCCAACGTCTGCGGGGTAGTTTCTAAAATATGAGTGTTATTTCACAAAATTAAAACAAATCCTACTTCTGCGTACAACGTTAATTGGAGAAAGACTTCGATATAAGTGTACGTACGTGATATGTTAAGCAACAGTGGATCTACTGGCCTTTGGTCTTTCCCTCTATTACAAGTAAGTAACATCCCATTAAAGTGCATTTTGGGGTGAAAGAGTAGTATGCTTCGAACGAAGAAATCGCCTCGTTCATTTTCATATTCAGTTTGAGTTGCATTTCGTGTTATATCTAAACTTCCAATAATCCAACGGACATGGTCCACTGCGTTCGTCTTCTTTACTACGCAGGTGATATTAACTGGAATGTCCTCGAACAATATTGTTGATCTATTAAATATTATGCCAGATTCTGCGAACAAAGAAGAAATCGAAAAGTTGAATGAAGTGAGAAGTTTAGCCCCGTTTCAACCAGACATGACCATAGACTTCTTCGATGAATTTGTATATTTGTTTACGACAATTTTTTTGTCATCCGCTCTTGTTCATTACTCAAGACAACAAACTCACTCTGCTACGTAATGTGGCAGCTTTAAATAAGCCGTTCTATATTACAAGCCTATGCTAACACCCACGTAAATACCCTATGGCGGTTTTAATCTTCTGGCCAAATTTCTAACAATTTATTTTGATCATACTTATGTAATTTCCAGACTGACTAACTTGGCAATCCAATAAAGAACTGCCATTGGCTTTGAAAGCCATTGCACAACCATACCTGTTCCGATAAGTTATGTTCATTCGAAGAAACCACAACACCATACGATAAGATGTATGTTATTGCTTATTATGTTGGAATACATTCAGTCGTCCTTTCAAATTCTCATAGAATAAATTCAAAGTATGCATAAACCCATCTGTCGCAGTATTCATCACATATTTATAGATACTCACAAATACTGATAAATACCTTCTACATTCAAGTTTATGTCCTTCTCGTCTGAGCCAATTCTGTTTGAAGCAATGCATCTGTATCTGCATACGTCTGCAACCTGTATATCATTGATTAATATGGAAATTGATGCCGCTGTTCCATTCAGAGGTATACCTTGTATGGCAGTTGTGACCTCCAACCAAATATCGTTACCACCGACTTGCTGCTTTGACCAATAAAGTGTGGGCAAAGGAAAACCAGATGCAGCGCAGGATAGATTTACATTATCATGTATCTCAACAAATTCCGAATGTGTTGCATACAGAGATGTGATCGTGGCTGGATCTAATAACGTGTAGTGTACAAAACAAGTGTATATTGGTTAGCTGATAATACGTACTCCAGGTCGTAAAGTTTACATGATTTTATGGATGGCTCTAGAATGACTGTACTCTTAATTACAATAAATATGACAGAAGTCATAACATGGGCCGGAGAAAAAGTGGTGAATATTGCCAACCATTTTACAACACTATCCGTTATGATTTGGAAACTGTAAATTTAGATTTAGCTTTTAGTTAGCTATATACAAGAGGCGGATTCGAAGCGTTATTTATGCCGATAACCTATCAAGTACCCCTATGTTTAAGATGGACCTGTATACGACATGCATTGCCTTATTTTTTAATAATTATGCCCATATACTCTCTTAGCTCATTACTTGATTACAATGTTTCATTTCGGGAGCCTAACTTAAGTATTAAACGACAGATGTAACGCAAAGTTTCAGACTGCAACATTTGGAAAATAGGGGGAGGGGCTGATATCAATAACAGTGAATAAATGAAAAATGGATATATTATCATTTCTGAAGTGAGTAAAAACACCTTTTTCTACTTCAAGTTAAAAAGGACTTTTTGTAGCTCGACAGTTTGAGCTGCTGTATATAATATAGGATCCAAACCAATGATACAGATACATATACAGATGAGAGCTATAGCCACCATCCAACAGGAGAAAGGTAATTATTACAGGAATTTCATTTAGCAAAGTACAACATGTTTTTATTTAGATGGTTTATAGTTAACGACAGATGAATGAACATTTGTCTCGTGCATGGAAATGTCGGCTGTTAATGTGACACATGTGTACCTGGTTAGTAAAGTGGTCACCCTGGTGACACTGCTATCGATTAACTCATATCTGATGATTTTCTACTCACATACGGTTAATGTGACGACTTACATTTCACTTCTATGGAGTATGTAGTAAATCTATTTACGTCATTTCCAATCTTGCAAATAAGCTCCTTGGCAAAATAACTTCTAATAGGATAGAAACGTAACATTGACACGAACACTTTATGACCACCATTTTGTCGATGAGTTGAGTTGTCTGTGACGTCATAACCATCCAATTCCCAGCAGAATGTGGGAAAGGAATTAGTTGTGGCATTCAATATGCATACCATGTCAACTGGTATTCCCTCCGTTAAGCTCGCCGGTGATGTTAATGTTGGTTTCCCTTTAATAATGAAAAAATATTATCATATAGAAATTACATTTAGTACTGAAAATCCGTTTTGCTTCATTATTGGTAATATAAAGTTATTTTTACTCAAACATATTTAGGATGATCAAATAAAGTAGGACTCTTTCACCAGGCATGATAATCAAAATTGGAAATATGTAAGAACGAGTTAACATTAGGAATGAAAAGTTTGCTGAATATGTAATTAAAATGCTTTAGACAGTCTAAAGTTATAAATCTGTTTTGCTGTTGAAGTCTTACCTGCATGGCATTATTTAGTTATCCATAATCATGTTTGGAAGTTCTAAGCACAAGTATGGCATAAATGTAATCATATCCTTCTATGAATTATATTTTTTCATTGAAATTATTCTAAAAGATATATGCGACACTTTCCCGATAAATAACTTAATATTATATTGAGTATTCATCAAAAGCAGATTTTAACATTCATTCAATTCATGAGGGCGAAATATCCAACCCTGTCGGTTTGAAAAAATAACAATTCTTTAATTGAGTTATAAAATGGAATTGACATTTTAAGCTCAATGTATATTTATGACCGTATCTACTGGCATTGATTTCTCGACATAGATGAATGAAAAAAGAAAAGTTTTTACTTTGTTCATAGCGTATTTTCCTGAACTACGCTAAATGGGAAACACGTCCAACCCGACCATACATGCCTAAGCAGTTGTGTCCAAGTATATTAGATATAAGTCTGAACAATTTGTACTGTATGGCCTAGTATATAATAGTATAGTAGAAGCTTACTTCTAGCACTAGTATCGCGACGACGACAGTTCTTAAAGTTCAACAATAAGTGATAGCAAGTTAATAGTTTCACATCATTCCACACTCTTTGAATAATAACAAGTTCGCTCACACATCGTAATTAATCATTTCATGTTGTGAGATTGAAGGAACCTTCGCATGCTATGCCCAGATTATGCTCTTTGCTCTTGGTACTAAACTTCCAAAAGAATAAAAAGAGGACTTTCAATCAAAAGTAAAACTGTTAGTCAAAGAGAGCGAAAGCTCACATATCGTAATTTAATATTTTCTGTTGTCAGATTCGAAAGAACCTTAGTATGCAACGTCCAGATTATGTTCTTTGAACTGAACTTAAAAACAATGGATACCTAATTTACTTACTGGTTACTTAATTCCCAATATCGAATTCTTTAATCCGGGCAGCCGAGATTCCGGCAGAAACCGTTTGACTGTTTTAATATCCTTTACCAAACATCATCGATATGCCTGTGCAGCATTGGAAAATAATCGGTTCCTCTTTTACTTCACTGCAGCTAGTATTTTATTAATAAAAAAGCATATATAGGCCACAAGTTTTAATTTACCCGCAATGAAGAATATAGGTCAATTTCCCTAGCTACCAATTGAAAATGTCATCCAATACTTAGTTGCCGTTATTCAACATAACACCAAACATATAGATGAAAAATGGGTTGTATCTTTCTATCGTGTGTTAGTCAAATATCGTCACGTTTTAAGTGCCGAAGGGAAGGGTTACCAAAGAATAAAATAAAACAAAGTACTCATTGTTTTGTTACTCACTTTTGATACTCAAATAGATAGACACTTTTTCTTCTCTGGCAGTACACGTGATCGTCAATCCATCAAGATTTGCTTCTGCTCTCGAAATTGACATCGTTGTTTCTTCCTGGTATTCATCAAATTCGGTATGATTATTTCGGTAATCGATAAGATGTTCAATTGCGTCATCAGGTATCCAAGTGATAGACGGCCTGTTCCATAGGCCTCCGACAACTTTACATGACAGTGTTACGGGCTCATCTTCGACGACTGAGACAACACTGTTATTTTCATAAACCACGTTACTCACATAGTTCCTAATAGTGAATTCCTTCGTTGAAGCTATAACAAATTTAGGTTGCAAACTTGTAATAATACGTATCGAAAGAAAATAGCCATTAGGTATTCAATATAGGCTGTGTAGCTTTCCCCCGTCACAATAACATGAAGATTGCTTCGAAGACGACACAGATTACAGCCTTAGATATGATAACCTTCAGTTATTATTAAAGAAGGTTCAGGGCAGAAAATGTGCAATGACATATATTAAAACTCACTTAGGGGCCTACATTTTGCTTCTAAAAATGGAATTTAATTTGAGCCGAATTCAGCATTTATACGTAGTCTTACGCTGTGAGTAATACGGTACCACCGTGACAAAAATTCAGAGAAATTAAAAGTCGCTCTCCACCTTCCTCTATATATGAGTAACATCATTAATTAACGTGGAACTACTACCTAAAATTTCGCAATATGAAACTTTTCTACTCACAGATTACTGTCAAGTTGTATACTGGATCTTTAAGCTGTCCTGATAGTACACATTTGTATTGGCCGGTGTCTGAGGCATCAACGTTTATCAGAGTAAACTTTGCAAATCCCGTTAGAGGAGTAAACTCGATTGAGTTTGGCCTTGTATCCAATGTTACATCGTTATCTTCTATCTGTAGAATTTTCTCGTTGTCCTTCAGCAATCTTAAAAGGCCAAAATTGTCGTAGGTGAAGCTAAAATTGAGATGAATGTCGCTGCCTTCTTCTATAACCAAGGGAATATTAGCTGCAGAAAGGGAAGAACCAAATAAAATATCTACAAAGGGAAGGAATAAACATGTTATTAACACAAGTCACATGTTTACATACTCTCAAAGCAGCCTTGTTGGAAGCTATTTAAACCTAACAAAAGTGCATCACACGTCCTCATTTTGTTCTTTAAACCGTATTATCCGACTCAGGTCGTCGACGAATATATTTGAAAAAAGTCGAATATTGTGCACGAATTTGTCCTTTTTATCGTTTTACATAAACTTGTAGAACTATCTTACGTTGTAGTCTGGTAGCTAGTCAGATAACCCTTGGAGTAACATCAGTATCACTATGCAGAAAATACGTTTGGGTTGCATTAGGTTTGCTTCATATTATTATATTTTATTTGCAGATAAATGTTTATTGCGTCTTACAGTTAATGATACTACAGTCGGCTTACCGAAAGAAGGCGTTATCAGAAAGTCAGATGGCCAAAGTAAGAACGTAATAAAAACTATCCAAATCCCACAAGGATTCTTCTTAGTAAGTACAGCCATGTCTACTGTAGTAACGTATAGCTGAGTCTCTATGAACAGACACAAAACAGATATGAAAACTCTATGTAATTGAAACTGTGTGAACTTACCGAAAATTACGATAGAAAAAAGAAAACGAAACTAGCTCTTTAATTACCTTAAAAACATATCAAATATGACGCCAACATCCTTTTATGTAAGCGAAAGTGAAAATAGTGCACTTAATCTTAAAGCTACTACTAGTAAAAATATTTCAATAAACAGTTGACACGTTTGCCAGGTAATTCAATAAGAAAAGAGATTTTAAAGAGGTATATGGGCATTATTTAATCCATATATTTCAACTACATATACGGAAATTGTTGTCAAAATCTCCAATGTCACTTACTACCGAACAGAACAGGATGTATTAAGTGGTATATTTTATGTTATAGGCGATTACCAATGGCGCTGTTAATGGGATAGTGAGTAGGGTGGCGGGGAGGGGGTGTGGGAGTGGGGGATGTTAAGGTCCTTATCATTTACCTCAGCATGCAACATTTCACATCTACAATTTTTACCCCAGACCCCCTACATGGTAGCCGAAATCAAACAACAACAGCCAAATAAGAATATGAATCCGCCAACAGCTTTATATGTAGCCCTAATTGCAAGAGTTTCTACAAAATTCTTCGTGTAAGGTTGAAAAAAAAGGGGAAGGGTACAGCCTTAGTTGTTGTCCAAGTGTTTAACCATTGAATGCAGAAATCCTTCGCATGACAGTGCTATCTAAAATAGTGATAATAATAAAACAAACAGGAAAGGACATGCTATACTTCTAATGGCAGCATTTATTTCAGCACTGAATCATACACTTTTATGCAAATCAGTATGTGTATGAAGTTGAGTTGAGTTTGAGTTGAGTTTATTTCCACAGTGCAAATATGCAACATTTTTACAAGGTGGTGAAGAATGTACTGAGGAAGCATAGCTTATTCGAGCAGTCACCATTGACAAAAAACAATAGATGATGACAAAAACAAGACAAAGAAAATTCATGAAATTCATACATAAAGATACCGACCTGGAATTTCAAGATATCGTAGATAGTTAGGACTTTTAGATTTGAAAAGGGAAATTTTCGGTGGGCACGATAATTATACAGTTCTTTACAATTCGAATGGCTTTCTTTTGGAGAACGTGTTAACGGTTTAAGTAAGACGCAATAGCATTTCCCCAGATAATGTTACAATAGGACAATTTAGAATGGACAAGAGATTCACATGAGATTCAGGGTATTGAATGGCATGAAATAAGAATTTTAGGAAATATTCCAATGACTTTAGAATTATTAGAACAAAGTTAGTCAATCTGATTTTTCCAAGATGGGAATCTAATTAAATACCGAGAACATTAGTTTGTTAACCTAATTAACTTAACTGTTCTCAATAAATATGTCTATTCAACGATTATACGTTGAATGGGACGAAATATCATGAAATTTGTTTCACTTACATTTAATGACATTTTGTAAGCTCTAAACCTTGCGGATACAGAACTTAATTCAGCGTTAATCATACGGGAAGCATCATGAACATCACTATGCTTGAATGCTATATTATCAGCAAAAAGTGTAAACTAAGCAAAGTAGAAGAGTTACATAAGTCATTGATTTAGATAAGAGAAAGAAGTGGTCCAAGTATAGAACCTTGCGGTACACCACACACTATATATCACTGTGCTTTGAAAATGTCTTATTTAAATAGCTTCTACACCAATTATATACAACTCCACGGATTCAATAATGACTAAGTTTATGAAGTTAAATATAATGGTTAACAGTGTCGAAAGCTTATGAGAGATCTAGAAAAAACCACCAATAATGATTTCGTTACTGTAAAAAACCCTAGCAATGTATTGCACGATTTCTGCTGCTGTCATATAGGTAGAACATGTTTTTACGAGAGGGTGAGAGAATATCAGTCTTATCAAGGAAATCGATGAGTCTATTTTACATTAATTTTTCAAGAACTTTTGAGATTGTAGGGAGAATAGAGATTGGTTTGTAGTTTGAAAGCACAGAAGGGTCACCAGCTTTGAAATGGAAGTAATTCTTGATACTTTCATATGGCTTGGAACAATACCACTAGAAACGGAAATGTTACCGATATTCGCAAGGGTTAAGATAATATTGTCGCAAGAGCGAAATACCGTCCATCCCGGCGGCGGAGCCTTTTTTCAGTTTACTGATAATCAAGGAACTTTCGGTGCAGTTGGTTGGGAAAATCATAAACATGCATTTAGACATAGACTTAGCTAGAAAACTTTTAAGGTGGACATTATTCCTTCGAATGCTATTGGCTAGACTCTGTTCGATACTTGAAAAATAATAGTTAAAACAATCCGCAACACTTAAGTCTTTATCAATTATTTCACCATAACGATCAATTCGGAATTGTGACTTTCTTTGCAATTCAATTTGCCTGCACCTATAATTTCATTTATGGTTTTACAGGTTTCTCTTTGTTATTGCGATTCAATTAAGCAGATTGCTATAGTATGATATTTTAGAAACCCTAATGGTATTAGTAAGAACTTTGTTGTAGTTGACGTATTTGAGCTTATTGCAAGGAGTAGGCTACTGTTCTGACAGTATAAATTGTAAAGCTTTTTCTTAGTAGCGCAATGGATTTAATAATAACAATGGATTCAATAATACCAAGGGTGATCCATGGCTTACGAAGGGGTGGATATAGGGGGGTATAGGACAATTATCGTAAATATCATTAATGACATTTGTAAAGATATTACACGCATCGTTGACATATCCGTTTAGAATAAAGATGCTGCCAGTTAAAGTTGTTAAGCTCGGATGTAAACCTGTTCTAATTACCACCTCTCTTTAGTTTATAACTTTTTACACTCTGATTGATCAGGGGAGTCACACATTGAAAAACAAACTACAGGAAAATAGTCACTTACATCTGACACATAATGCCGGATGATATATAACCATTAAGTTCGTTATTACAATATATATTATCAATCATAGTAGAAAAATTGTCCGTAATCCTAGTTGGCTTGATAATTAGCGGTTTGAACGAATCCGAGTACATAGCATCTACATAGCTATAGACACATTACTATTAGAATCATATTTAAGGATGTCTATATTATTTCAACAAGAAGAACGCTAGTCTTTTCACTCTGGTTGATAATATAGTTCAGTTCAGTTAAGTTCAGTTAATATATTTCGCATATGCATAGACCATACAAAACAGTGCAGTAATGGTATGTATAGGATACTAGAAAAAAAAACATAAAATGTATATCAAAGCTAGTAACCCTAAAGAAAAAGAAAGAAAATAACAGAACAAAGTAAGAAAGAAAAACAAAATGTACAAAACAAACTTGGCAATAATATCAATCACGGTACTTGGAAGTTAGATAACTCTTTAGTGTATACTTAAATGAGCAAATGATTTCGAATGTCTAATACCAGTTGGGAGATTATTCCATATTTTATAACAGTAATTGTTTAGCAGAAACTGTCCATGTTTAGAGCGTTGTCTAGTAACAGAGATAGTACATTTGTTCTCGTGACGTTTGGGATATCTGACCCAAATCTTGAATGTACAATATTTCGAAAGACACGAGGCAGTGCATTGTAAACGTATTTGTAAGCAAAAGTACACATTTTGAAAATATGAACATCGTTGACTTTGAGGACACCAAGAGTACTTGTGCAGAGTATTAGTAGGAAAACGCCAGTGGTTGAACGTGATCGTTTTAGAATTCTATTTTGTAGAACTTGTAAAGGCTTTAGAACGGAAATATTGGTCATACCATACGTTTCCACACCGTAGGATATCCTAGAGTAGACTAGTGCATAGTAAATCTGGAGAGCAACGGTGAGTGGAAGTGAACATCTAAGGCGATAGAAAATGCCTGTGTACTTTATAAGGCTGTTGCAAAGGTCATCTATATGTGGCTTGAAGGTCAGTTTATCATCAATAAGAACCGCCAAGTATTTGGCACAAGTTGTTCTACAGATCTGAGTATTATTAAGAGTAAAGGAATCTGGGCAGGGATGGAAATCATGCTCTCTACAGCTCTCTACTGTGTAGTTGGTTTGTCAAGGTGTAGTGTAAGTCTGTTTGCGTCAAACCAATATTTTAGTTTCCCTAAAGTCGGATATATAAAATATTAGAAATGTCATTAACAAAAGTATCTAATGAAGAGTCAGGCAGTCGATGTATAACTACAACGTTTCCATCAGAATATATAAACCTTCGCCTCTTCGTGTACCAACTCTGCTAGCCTGAGCAAAAGTATAATTTAACATTTGTAACATGTCAATGGTGTACTTTCATTAATAACAGTTTCAGTAACAGCAATAAGTCTAATGTACCATTAATAAGATCATCAACATTGTCATAATCAGTTTTTAACAAATTGCTAAAAAATGTACATGAACAAAACAATCACAAAAACAAACAAAACATGGTCTGTCCGTCGGATGTTATTCTCTGGTCGGTACATTTAGTCTAGGCTCTATACGCACAGATTTCCATTTATATACAACTTACCATTCCGGAATCTTGGACGCTTATACCTTCAAGAAATGCGGAATTCATAATGAGGCGAAGTTTTGATATGTTCCTGTAGTCCTTCAGAGCCAGTTCCTCTCAGTCAGTCACCAACGAGCTAGTTAATGAGATCAGAGAGCAGTTTTCTTGTAGTCCCGCCGCAAACATCTGGTCAGACGTATGAAATTTCGCGAAACTGCTTGGGACCGACCTTTTGGTTTAAATGTTTGAATAACGCAAAAGAAGACGTCGCTAACCACCGGGACGTGGTAAATGAATCTCTCAACATATATTTTCGTAATAGAAGAGTAAAAACTTATATTTTTGTCGTACTTTCTGATAAATCTCCATTCAATTTGGCGCCTTTTTTCATGGTTCCAAGCACCGCCGTTAAATTTGCCGTAAACTTGACTTCGTTATAGGAGAAAATGCACAGTTTTGGTAAAATTGGGTACATTAGACTATGCTCTTTTTATTAATACCCGATTCGCGATTATAAATGCACTAGTCTTGTCAGTAATCAATGTGTAATCTTACGGCAAAACACATCGTTATGTTATACAGATGTTAGGACTTTGTATTGGCTCTACGTGTACATGTAACGACGTACATTGCTTTAGTTCGTGGAAAATGCCTATGTCAAACTATAGTGTAAACACCTCATTTTTTTATTATTAAAAGAATAGTCCAGGTCAAAATTTCGTTTTAATGTGTTAAAGAGGAACATAATCTAAGCATTCTGGTGAAATTTGCATTCAATTCCTACGTACCGTTTTTGAGATATTGACAGTTGAAATTATCTGATATTCTACCAAAAGTGAACTTGAAACAAACAGGTGTGATGTCATAGTTGCACACTGACAAAATAATGTTTGATTTTTTTCTTTATTTTTCAGTCTATTGATATGACCTTGGATTGGATAGGGTTACTAGTTTGTCTAAAGGGGATGTAAAGTTTATAAAATACCAATACCTATGGTACATTCACATTATAGATGCATCCAATTGTGGAGTATAAAATTAGACGTAAATTGGTGAATAGCTTCAGCAAAGTCTAATGGCCTCTAAATCTGACCCTTTCGCTTTCATTGCGCGCGCCTTGCTCGTAGTTTGTGTTTCCATGTTCTTAAAGAAGCCACAACTTAACTCCGTAATGAGCATATACCAGTGTGCGAGCCAACAACAAGACCGCTGATTTCTTCGCCCGATATTTCCGGTGTATTCTTTTAACGTTGGAAAATTCAATGTGATAGCAGCATACATGCCTGTATTGCAATACATGATTTGTACTTACGGCAGCCAGCGAACGGATAAGATATCTGAATGTAAGTTGTGATAATTTTAGGCAAGATAAACAGTATTCTGACTTCATTCGTTACTGGTAGGAAAAATGTTAAAGATCAACTAATTTAATTTATTAAAAATAAGAAACTTGTTGTATTAAGTATAAGACCCAAATATTTGCGTGTTTGAAGTCAACCTAGGTCGTAGACTTGACAAGGAGCTAGGTTTGTTAGGCTGTATGTGACAAGGGGCTAGGTTTGTAAACAGAAAGAATTGATGTGATTGATGAAGGTGAGCAGGCTATCCTCATCACTGGTCCAAACGAAGACGATGTCATCAATGTAGCGCTACTAGATAAGAGGACGGCAGGGAGCTGCACTGAGCATGCGTTCTTCAAGACTAGACATAAACAGGCAAGCAAAGGAAGGAGCCATCCTGGCACTGGCGGATCCAGGGCCTTTGTTTGGGAGGGGCCAAAGTGGCGTTAGAGTGATATGTGGGAGGGGTCTAAGGGGAGGGGTGCCCCCCCTTTGGAAAATTGTCTATTGCTGAATGCCCTCAGATGCAATTTGGTGCGACAAAAGTGTACAATGGTGATGTTAATTTACTTCTAATAAAAAATGTTTCCCAGGTGTAATTTTCTAAAATATTAATTAAACAAAGTTGGGATCATCTTTCTCAAGAAATTTTATTTTTCATAGGTTATAATTTTTTTACAACCAGCCTGTAACTGCAAAATGGTGATAAACTGTAAATCCTCATGCTCATACATTAAATGTTAAACCAGAAAACGAAAAGGTTTAGACATCTCTTGACTGTCTACTCTTGATGACCTTTGACCTGACCTTTTTGGGGCTAATTGGAAGTATGGACAGGTATAAAGGATTACCATGGAACATTTCTTAGTTGCTACTCAGCAGTGGAATTTTCGTTCATGGTGGTTATTACAAGGCATTGCCTTTTTCCTGTCCCCCAGCAAGTTCCAGTAAGTAAGGGAATTTGTCTCACAAATGATAGTACGACATGTTAAGTGTGCAAGTAGTAATTCACAGTCAATTATGCAGAATTACAGATGTCCACTCTAGATCCTGAAACTAAACTTCAATCTCCTGACCCCACTAGTGGCAAAGTGTTCAATGACACGGTCTGTGTCTGGCAGGCGATCTCTATGTACTTGAAGAAGAATTAGTGCCTCGAGTCTGTCCTTTTGGCTCACCTTTGGGGGGTAGGGGCCATGGCCCCCGTTGGCCCCCCTTGGATCCGCCAGTGCATCCTGGTACCCATGGCAGTCCCGTGTCTTTGAAGGTAATGCTTGTCCATGGACGTGAAGTTGTTTTTGGTCTCTCCACAGCACCATCAAATTCACCTCTGATTACTCTCACCAACAGGTTAACTTTCTCGATGTGACTGTTCCCAAGGAACACGGTTCTCTCTCTACAGACTTATACACCAAGCCCACAGACACACACCAGTATCTCCATTCTTCAAGCTGCCATCCGCGTCACTGCAAGTCTGGAATTGCCTACCGTCAAGCACTTCGTCTTCGTCGTATTTGCTCTAACCATTCCTCTTTCATTCGCCATACAGATGCTTTGGAAAAACATCTTACTGCCGGGGGCCATAGTGCCAGAAGGGTGGGTGAAGCCATTCAGAGAGTCCGCTCCCTTTCCAGATCATCTACTTTGGCAGCGAAGGACAAACAGGGCCGACACAACAAGATCCCCCTGGTTGTTACTTTCCAACCAAATCTTCTTCCTCTTCAGCAAATCACCTCTAACAACCACAACATTCTCCTCACTTCAGATAGACTCCAACGGGCCGTCCCTGAAAAAAACCACCATCGCCTACAGACGACCACACAACCAAGGAGACCTTCTTGTGCGTGCTGCTGTTCCACCTCTAACTTCCAACCCCACACCCATTCAGCATGGTACTTTCAAATGTGATCGTACTTGTGATCGTACGATCGAGATGCATCATCTGCAGCCACCACATTGTTGAATCCAATTCCCTCACCAGCCACAGCATGCAACTCACACACAAGACTAAGGGTCACATCACTTGCACAACCACTAATGTCATCTATCTGATCTCTTGTAGAGTTTGCGGCATTCAGTATGTTGGCGAAACCAAAACCACCCTCAAGAAGCAATTCTATGGTCACAGATCTACAGTCAACCAAGGGCGGCGGAACGGGGGGGGGGGCACGTGCCCCCACTTTTCCTCAGGTTAAACATGTGCCCTTTTCTACATAAAAATTGTACCCTTGATCACCTTATTAGGTCAGCGATATTTCAGTAAGAGATCTAATCCTAATTTAGAACTATCAGGGGCGTAGCCAGTATGTAGCACTGTAGGCCCGGGCCGATCGTTGATTAACAGGCTTTATATGTATAGAGTTGCAGCACTTCGTTGCCTGTTGTTGTCACGATCGGCGTTCCAAGTTCCAAAACAGCCTTTTCGATAAACATTTACTAGCTACAGTTGTATCAAAGACAATTACTGGCTATAGTTGTAACAAAGACATTTCTGGCCTATCTGTGTATCTACAAGTATCAGAAGTTGAAAAGTAAGACTACTCTGTATACTTGTACCTTGCTAATTTTAAGTACATTATGTAGTATTGAATTACGTACTAATTTTAACTCGTTAACACTAGGGAAGTGCCGTTTCCGGCCATCTGGGGGGTTTGTAAAACCAAACATTTTCTGGGACGCTCCACGCCAACCGATGGTGGCGCTCCGCTCAGATAGTCGTGCCTACAACTTTGCAAATCCTGGCTACGTCCCTGACTATTAATGAATTTCTGTGGGTCAAATTCAAAACTATTTCGAATGGAATTTTTTTTTTAAGCTCTTAACAAGAAATAAACTCTTATTCGGCAGATTCCTACTTTAGCATGCAATTACCATGATTTCACCTCATTTTGTCTCGAAAGAAAACTTGTTCCTTGTTTCCCAACTTGCACATTGGATATTGCAGTGCTAGTATTTTCCCTTTTTTCCTTGGGGGGGGGGGGGGG
>JAIPMN010007634.1:0-19239 GCA_020650975.1 Apostichopus californicus
CCTCTGTTCATGACATCAGTTTTAGAACATTACTGAAGTGCATGAACGAGCAGATTGTTTACTACATTTTAAAGCCCCAAAAAATAGTATTATTTAGACTTGAAACTGGTGTCATTTTGGCATTTTTATTAATAATAGAATGAATATTGCAGCTCTAAAGTATATATGTCCTCATGTGCAAGTTTCCCAATTTTGTTTATGATTTCTGCTCAATGATTTCTCATGTTTCTGGTGACAATTCTTGTGTTGTGACATTTATGTCCACAAAATCCTTGTCCATTGCTTTGTGATTCATCACTATCTGTTTTTGTTTCAAGAAAAGTATGGATTGAGATATGATTGAATTGTTCTTTTGATCTATCTAGACAACTCCCCCGATACAAGCCTAGGCGTCCGTGATGGCTATTTTCATTGGGAGAGGCAGCGACAAACCTCTGAAGAGGAGGCTACCTCGACGACAAAGGATGCCGATGAGGATAGCGAGGATCCTCAGAATCAACAGAAAGATTGGAATGGAACCCTATGGCTGGAAAATATTAATCTCCATATTCTCAAGGTTGGTGTCTTAATTGATTCATAACTTATTTGATCATTCATTAGGGACTTTTATGGAGATTAAATTGATGATTGAGAAAACTCTCCTAGTCGATAATTAAATATAAGATAACCCTGCATTGCTTAGAAGTTGTCATCTCAGTTTCGGTTTATTTCAGTGAAAATTTCAAAATAATTTAGGAATAGGAAGCTTAGCATTGGAAAGCAATGGAAATAAAAGGACATAAATCAATAAAAAATGTAATCTGTGACTAAAGGTACAGTGTTAATATTTTTCAGTGCTTTCAAGACTCGCATAATAAAGCGGGGAATAGAACAAATGGGAAAGATTAGCTATTAGTTATTAAGCAAAGTGTTAAGAAAACTAGAAGGAAGTGGACAAATTTTATGATCTTGAGAATTTCATGCACTTGACACACAAAATAAAATAACTACTGTTTTAGGAAGTAAAATATGCAGTACACCATGCTCTGCTGTTAACAGTGCCATCATGCCACATGCAGTATACTGTTTCAGTAGATGGGTGTAGAGGGCTAATTTGCATGAACAGAGCAGAGATCAGTTTACAGGGAATATTTCACATGCCATATAAGGTTTAATATATTCCTACCAGAAACTAACTTACTTTGGTTGAAGTGTCTGCTATACTGCTTCTTTGAACCTTGAACAATTTCATGAGGAAATTTGTTGGAAAAGGGAGAAACTCCGAGAGAGTTTGGGAAAGGGCTTGTTCTCCCATCACCTCAAGTTAATTAATCTTAAATTAAATATCAGCACAGTGTTATACTTGTACATCATGACATGTGCAATGCCACCTGGACTGGATGTGGAGGGTGGGGAACCCTTCAGTCTTCTTTGTGCTTCTCTTTCCCGGGGGGGAGGGGGGCTGGGTAGCAGGGAACCTTTCAGCCTTTCTTTGTGTCCCCTTCACGCACAACATATTTTATCAGCCTCTTTAATACCACTTTAATGTAGCAGGCATACTGATCTACCATCTGTCAGCCATTAGTTTTGTATTCAATGATTGTAAGAACAATCCAAAAATAAAAACTGGGAATTATAATCTTCTGGGTTTTTTTTTCAGGGGCAACTGGTCGGCGTGATAGGCACAGTAGGTTCTGGCAAGAGTTCTCTCTTGGCAGCGATCACAGCAGAGATGACAAAAGAGGCAGGTCACATCTGCGTGACAGACCTCACGGGTGGGTTCGGCCTCGTCAGTCAAGAATCCTGGATCCAACATGCCACAGTCAGGGAAAACATCCTCTTTGGAAATACATTCAATTTTCGCTTTTACAACCAGGTTGTGCAAGCTTGTGCCCTGGAGGAAGATTTTAAGGTAAATTGTACAGTAGTTTCATAATGAAGCGTTTAGTTTTGAAAATTATTTAAACATGACTAGACAATTTGGTAGAAATAAGAAATCAAAAAAGATATTTTCAAGTAGAAATCGAGGAGAACTAGTCTTGTCTGCTGCCACCTGTGATTCCTATTTGAACCAGTTTGTATTTGAAATTCTTCTAACTTGGGTGTAGAGGAGAGAGAATGACTTGTTCATCTCCTAACGAAGTAGAGAATCATAAGCCTTCTTTGACAGTCGTTTCTTGTCTTCAAAAGCGTCTATCCTTCACTGACCTTACACTGTATGCATTGATAAATTGTTTCATTAAAACTCTTAATTTTAAAAGAGACAGCATTTTCACACAACGTTTCACATCAAAAGTTCCTGTTTTCACTTGAGACGAATAATTTTTACTGTTACATCGAATGATTTCAAAACAAAAAATTTTCTAGTTCAGTTGTTGCTTTCACTTTTTTGGATGTGTTTTTTATTTTAAAATGACTGAGCAATGAACTATTAGCTGCCGGATTATTGATGGACTATTAAATGTAGAAATTTACATGTTGTATTAATTATATCTTGGAATTTAAGTTATAAAGATTCTTGTGATAAATTAGGAGTATTATTAAAGCTATGGTTTGGTGTCATATTTGAAGTGAAACTGCCTCTTGTGTTTGGTTGCCAAGGAGCGGTTTCACTAAATGCATCCTAAAATGTTAAAAATCAGATTGCTAGCTTTCAAACTGAGATGTCCTTCCATCTTGATAGGCCATATGAAAATAACTGATTTACTCATTTAAATTACCAAGTTCTTTTCTAAAACTTTTGATCACATACGTTCTCATCTTTATAATAGTATTAATCACATGAAAACAAATCTGAAGTTTTTCACAAAAAAAATTCTTCGGTATTTTGAAATGAAAGTTTGAGTGAAAGTATTATGAATTGTACTTCATAATCCAACAGCATCAAATATATACCAATATCAACCACAAAATACATGAAGGATAAAAACTTTTCTTTCATGTTTAAAGTGTTTTTTAAGGAGACAATGTCAAAATATGATGGTCTGTTCCAAGTTTTATCCCTTTTGATGTCCAGGTTATGGATGAGTCTGATTAATGGTATTCTATCTGTGAAGAAAAGCATTGGTCACTCCCCAAGTGATAATTCTGAAGAAATGAGAAATGAGCTAGCCAATGTAATAGCCATTACTCAGTGATAAATCTTTAATGATCTGATTCGGAAGGGCCGTTTTGAAAGCACTTGAGAAATTCAGGAATAGCGCCTTTGACATAGTGATTTGCTTGCAGTTCAAATCACCAACTGCGAAGGTACTTTAAAGGTACATTAAAGCATGACTGAATTGTTTCAAACTGATTTCTTCCTTTACTTTGATTCCCACTACACCAGTCTTGTTTCTCTTTGGCTAACAGTGCCTTTACAATGAGATGCCAGCACCTATAGTGTGTTTTACAGTGATTTGGGTACTACTGTACATCACTATACCACTCTTGTTTCTCTTTGGCTAACAGTGCCTTTACAATGAGATGCCAGCACCTATAGTGTGTTTTACAGTGATTTGGGTACTACTGTACATAAGTAATGTAAATTGTATCTCATTGACACAGGTCCTACCAGCTGGAGATGAAACTGAAGTTGGTGAAAATGGAGTGACCCTTAGCGGTGGTCAAAAGGCCAGAGTCTCTCTAGCGAGGGCAGTATATCAGGTAAGGTAGAGCAGCGTCTCATTTGCATTTATCGACATACATATTCATATATATAATCCTTACTCCTTAGTCTATCATCAGCTAGCCTAAGCCTATGGTACTTGATAACGTTATTACAGAGCTGATTCCTAGCCTAATTTGCACATAAAGCAGTGGGTTGAAGTTTGTTAGGTCTCTTTGATCGATCAGGCCAGCAGATTGTGCCTGTCTGAGCAACAAGAAATACATCGATAACATTCATGTATTCAGAAACACAATATTCAGAAACACACTATTTTTACATAGTGGAAAATAGATTGGTACTGATACAAAATAAGAGCATTAACGGTAAATAATTTCATTCAATAACGTCAACACTTCAGCTTGAAGACATATGTTTATTGAACCTTTTTAATTAAATACAGGATAAAGATATTTATCTCCTGGATGATCCACTGTCGGCAGTAGATGCTCACGTTGGCACTCATCTCTTCTCCGAGTGCATCATGGGACTGCTCCAGCACAAGACTCGAATTCTATGCACACATCACACTAGGTACCTACAAGAGGCAGATGTCATAATTGTTATGCATAACGGGAGAATAAGGGACTTTGGTAAGTCGAAGCAATAATGAAACCTTTGTCAGTGTTATTTGTTTGGTCAGTATTTGGCAGTATGGATTTTTTTACTTATCCATACACAGTTATTTCCATTAATCAGGTATCATTTTAATGACTTTGATTGTCTCAACATTTTATTGTGGATCAGTAAGGCACATTTTTTCTGTAAGTTGATTTTGAAAAGTAAGAAGGCAAATTACTTGCACTTAATGTGACGGGAGGTTGTTTCATGCATAACTTAGGTTCATGTATTTGTTGCTGCCATCAGTTCCTGGCGCTTAACCAACAGATAGTACTAGATTTTGCAAAAAGTAATACAAGGGTAGTCCCAATAAAAAATACAGATACTAGATATAAATATTAAAAGTCTTGTTTTACTTTTGTGAAATGGACAGGCCCACCAGACAAGATATTCAGTAACACAGCAGTATTAGAAGATTTGGATTACAAATCAGAAGATGCAGAGAAAGCCAGCGATAGTGAGACCCAGAGCAGTGACAGTTCATCTCTTAAGGAGAAGAAATCTGATGTGAAATTAGTCCAGGATGAAGAGAAGGAGACGGGTGTTGTCAAGGTCCACGTCTACAAGGCCTACTGGAGGGCTGTCGGAAGTGTCTTGGCTTGGATAGTTCTTATCTCTCTGTTTCTCATGCAAGGTGAGATCATTGTTGTCGGTATTGTAAAGATTCAGAGAATATGATGGCTGTTAGTATGTAGCATGAGCCTCCCTCCCTCTCCTCAAACCGAAATCATTGTTATAACACTGCTATATTTACTTCGTTCCTCGCTTACCTGTCTCTCCACAACCTTAGCACCCTCATTCTAGCGTGCCTAGAATGTCCTGGTTACCTTTGAACACTGTGCACCCTCTACGACCGGCTCCTTCGGTCACCCCCCTTCCTTCTCATTCTACCATCCAAAGTGTCAAAATCGTTATATTTGAGCGGATTTATGCTTCTTGGTCTTCTTTACTTGCTTCTTGGTCTATGAGAAAAGGAGGGACAGTTGGGTGGTTCTTGGTAAAACAAACAATTATTAGAAATAAATTAGATATAAAAATCAAACAATCGAGAAGTAATGTGTAAAACCAGTTCCTAAGGTTTGAGATCCTTCCAACTTTGTTTTGTTCTTGTTTTTATGAGTTATGTAACAGACAAATTTACCAGATTATTTCACAAAGATGATGAAGGAAGTTTGAATGACAGTTTTTTCTCTGTTGTATCTGTCAACCAATTTCAGAGATCTTTAAGTTATGTAAATATTACATACTTGTTGTATCAGCAATGCAAATTCATTGAAGAATCCATAATTGATTAATTAGATTAGATTAATTAGATTCTACTAACTGCTTGATGCTTGTTCAACCTGGAGCTTGTAATAAGGCATTTCTGCACAGAAATGTCAGTTGGTAAAGGTTAATGGAAAATGTGCCTGAGTGTCATCAATGTCAATAAAATGATAAACAATATCAAGGAGGTGGTACAACCTTGGTGATAAAAAAAAATGTGGATCTCCTACATGAAATTTAGTTTGTTTCAGGACTGGGCATACATGACTGAAAAGTCATCCAGATGGAAAAATAAATAAATAAAAATTAAATACATCAGTTAATAAGTAGCACAACTAATAAATAAATATTTAAGTAGCTTAGATTTGGATGAAACAAGGACCATATGTTGCAACGCACCTAAATAAATCATGATTTTCTCGGTTTTAGAATCTTTGATCAATATTTGGTTCCGTATTTGTAGCAAATGCAAAGCATATTGTATAACACCTTCATTATTAGGTTGGTAACTTGCAAAAATGGTTGTATGTTCAGAAACTAACAGGTAATATTTTACAATCTACGACCATTACAAAACTTCAATTACAGCTTACAAAGTTGTTTAAGACATACATGATGTTTGCTTTTTTTTTCGTTCAGCATCACGAAACATCAGTGACTGGTGGCTGTCGTACTGGGTGGTGAAGGCACACGATTCCCATAGCGTCACCTACTATATCCATGAGCAGCTGGATGGCATAACTCCCACAAGGTCAGTATCACAAACCTGATAATTCACTGGCCGATCAGTAATATACTCTAACGTCTCTCCTCTCTTTCTTCTCTTCAAGTCTACGAACCCCCGACTTTTCGAGACACGATCTGAGTCATTATTATACCGTAATACGCATAACAGTGCTTCGTAAAAGATCAAGTTCATAGTGTAATATTGTGATGGAAAAAAAACAAGAGATGAACAATAATATTTGGAAACTTCAAGATCAGATCAGCTCTTTATCTTCACGACGTACTGTCATGAGTACACCAACTTCACCAAAGTCATGCGGCCTGTGTCTGTTTCATAAATCAGTTATTTATCACATGCACGGTACGGTACTACTATGGCAACATATGCGTATGGAACGCGAAAAGAGTATGTCGATAGGTACGACTTTTGTACATTACTAAATTATATGATATATTAGATTTTAGTTCAACAAAAAGTACTCTAGTTTTGACTTTCAGAAACGTCTTGCGAACCCCCTGGGATGGACTCACGCACCCCCTGGGGGTCCATGCACCCCAGTTAGGGAACCCCTGCTATATACCTATATTTACATGATTGGAATGATTTAGCGCTGCGCCCTCACTCTCTGGGGCGCCCCCTGCTTTCTCTTTCTTTTGAATTGACCATTCGAAGAAGCAACCACGTTAAATTAAGCTACAGATTTTTATTCCGAATTTTCATCTCTACCTTGGTGATAGTTTTTTTTTTTTTTTTTACCTGACTTCATCAAGACCAACATATTTCACCATTAACAAGTTTTACCTTCAATGGAAAGCAGACAATTTGATGCTAACTCAGAAATCTCAAACATCCATACTGATAGTTGAGATTCCCATCTCAACATCTTCTTGTCATAAAGGATTCATTTTTTTCCCGTTGATGAATGGTGTGACAGTATGAAAAGGCACCAGTGCTTTACATATATTGCACTACCATTAACTGTATGATTTAAATTCATAGTTGTGAAAATAACAGTTAAAAATATCACCCAATGAATGCTGCTCATATTATGAATAGTATCATTGATACTTTTAAGGAGCCCTAAATAATTTCAATCTCTTTTTTTTCCTAGCAGCATTGGTAACCATTCGCAACCATCTTCTAAAGATCTGAAGTTTTACTTGGGAGTTTATGGAGGCATCGCCGCAGCCAACTCTGTCTTCACCTTGATTCGAGCATTCTCGTTCGCCTACAGCGGTCTCTGCGCAGCTAAAATAGTCCATAGCAAGATCCTCAGACAAATTCTAAAGGTGAAAAGCATTGATATCTCGTAGCTGTCAGTGTTAGTCAAACAATATGAGGAAGTATTGAAGAATAGTTTAATGTTTGCTTGAGCACATATATAAAGTTGAAAGGTAAAAGAATTCAGCAGATGTGCATTTGATTAGTTTTGGAAAGTATTTCATCTGTCTAACTATCTGTCTCCGTAGCTAGCTGTTGAAAAGAATTAGGTCTGGTGAATGTCCATCTGTAATATTCTAATTTAACACCTACTTGTATGCTTCTTAAAGGGATATTCCTGTGGCAGAAAATGTGAGACTTATATGGAAAAGAATATTATACTACACTGTCAGTTGCAGACCCCATCTCAATATGTTATCCCTACCTAAAGATTTAGTTGATTGAGTAGGATTTTAAGTTTGGTAAGCTTAAACACTAGCTCCTTCCCTGGAGTAGATCACAGTACATGGTCATAATGTCAAAATGGCAATTATTTTTGAAAAGCTTTACTTGCCTATTATAATCTTCTTGTAGATTTATCCTTGAATTCTTTTCCATATAAGTGCCACATTTTTTTGCCACTGGAATATCCCTTTAAGAAGCATAGAAGTGGGTGTTGGTATGTTTTGTTTTAATAGCTGTTAAAGGTTCTCTGTATTTAAAATTTCAATCAAAACGCAACCTTTGTGTTTTAGAAATACTCATTTCCTCTGTGAATATTAGTGAGTTAAATAGTTTACAGGTAGAACACGAACATGTTCAACTGCATTGCTGTGATGACATCATTCCATCATTGTTGCCAGGTGCATGAATCACAAAATACCACAGAGTTAAATAGTTTACAGATAGCACACGAACATGTTCAACAGAATTGCTGTGATGACATCATTCCATAATTGTTGCCAGGTGCATTAATAACAAAATACCACCGCCATGATATGCACTATAAGATATGGTTTTGACCTATACATACAGAAAATTTCAGCCATTTTTATTCATCATCATCTACATCAGCTACAGGAATGTCCCTTGAATAGTAAAGTAATTTGAATCTCCACATTCATAATTCACTGACTTCTCTTGATTTTATCATAAACAATTAAAACCTGGAACGTGAGGGCGTTGTGGTCAAGTGGTTAAGGCAGTGGACTTTTGATCTAAGGATTACAGGTTCGAGTCCTGGCCAGATCATTGCGTTGTGTCCTTGGGCAAGGCGCTTTATCTCCATTGCCTCTCTTCACCCAGGTGTATAAATGGGGACTTGCGAGGTAACTTGTAAATATAGTTGCGAGCGCCGGTTTGTGGCTGCACCCTATGGGAAGTCCCCGGGGGACACGTGGTTGTGGTGCCCCAGGAGAGATTGATTGAATTGTGCAGACTTTGGTGTGTAGGTGTGACAAGTTACCAATGACCAGGGTTAAGTTGTAAAGTCGTGTGAGAGGGCCTTGGCCCTGAAGAAGACTGTAAACCTAAATATAATAACAATGTGTAACTTCCGCCCATCTTGGTATGGACATGGTATACATGACAACCATAAATCAGTCTTAACAGACAGATCTATTCCAGATTTAATTGTTTAGTATATTATTAATTAAATCATCCCCCAACACAGGCTCCCATCAAGTTTTTCGACGAGACTCCAATAGGTCGCATCCTTAACCGGTTTTCATCAGATATCTGTACCATCGATGAAGGGCTTCCATTCATCCTCAACATCTTCCTGGCACAGCTGTATGGTACCCTTGGTGCCCTGGTGGTTACCTGTGTGGGGTTACCATGGTTCATCCTTGTTCTTATACCAATTGCCATCTATTATTATTTTATACAAGTGAGTAGACTTGTTTGTTGTGGCCTACGGGATGGGTCTACATTGAGGGGTTTCCCCGCCCATTTTTGGGAAGAGAGGGGGTAAAAGATTTTGAGCGACAACTGCTTGCGAATCATACCAGAGTTGAAGTTCCACATCTCAAACTCAACTTTAGATTCGAAAGGTTGCAGGACTGTTACAATATTAACAATTTCCCCTTTCTGCTCGCAGATTGGAGTGGGAGAGATAACCAACTGACTGTGGAGAAAGTTTTCTATTGTATTTATTACAGCTTTGATGGGGAATTACCTAAAATCTAAAAAAAATTCAAGATTTTAAATCCACCCAGATGCTTAGGTTAGGTAGAAAGACCCGAAAACTATTGTTGTTGTCATATATATTTTTTTCCTTGGTATTTTCAGTATTTTCCAGGTTTTTAAATCCACCCAGTTGCTTAGGTTAGCTAGAAAAACCCTAAAGCTATTGTTGTTGTCATACATATATATTTTCCTTGGTATTATCAGTATTTTTTCAGGATTTTAAATCCACCCAGATGCTTAGGTTAGGTTGAAAGACCCTAAAGCTATTGTTGTTGTCATATATATTTTTTCCTTGGAATTCTCAGTATTTTTTCAGGATTTTAAATCCACCCAGATGCTTAGGTTAGGTAGAAAGACCCTAAAAGCTATTGTTGTTGTCATATATGTTGTTTTTCCTTGGCATTACCAGTATTTTTCCAGGTTTATAAAATCCACCCAGATGCTTAGGTTAGGTAGAAAGACCCTAAAGCTATTGTTGTTGTGGTATATATTTTCCTTGGTATTCTCAGTATTTATCTAATGTCAGAGTTTTCCAAGTCTTTTTATTGTACATTAGTAACTAGATAAAATGTATTACACAAGACATCCGCAGCTCTGCATTTTTGAAATACGTTGCAATTTGTGTTTGTACCTGTAATATATCTATGACATATTATACAAATAATGAATGGTTATGAGTGCAATAGTGCAAATATTTCATGAGTTGAAAGATGGAATGTTCCATTCAACGAGGCGCAGCCGAGTTGAATGGAACAAATTACATCTTTCAACGATGCAATATTTGCACTATTGCACGAATGGAAACCATTCATTATTTGTTTTATACAACACCTTCAAATTTGGATATAATTGGATGTAAAATGCACTCATGCAACAGATTGTTTTGAACAGACAGGTTTCTCTGCTCTCTTACCATTGAAAAAAGTGCTACCAAAAAAGTATAACCCATGGTTCTATTTCATAGAGTGGAATAGAGCGGATTTTGCATGCAATCAACGAGCAATTGACCAATCAAATGACCAGAATACAATTAGGTGTTGTATAAACATGGATGTCACATAGTACAACTTAACAAGTCTTTCTAACCCAGTGCTGTTAGTCTATCATTTAAAATTTTGCAGTTTACATGTTTATTGTTTGCATAAACATGGAATGATATCCCTCTTCCTCCGTCTGCAGAATTATTACAGATTAACATCTCGAGAGCTGAAGAGAATATACAGCATTACGATGTCACCGATTTATACACATTTCTCGGAATCTCTGGCAGGGCTTACAACAATCAGAGCATTGAGGGCTTCGCAGAGGTAACAAACATCCCTACTTTATTAAGGGCTAGGGTAGTAGAGATTACACTTCACAAGTCAATCTTCCAATTTATCTTTAGATTTAGCAAGGTTTTGATTCCCAAAAACATTCCCAGAGTCATCCATGTTTCAGTTTCCTTTATTCCAGTATAAATAGCATAACATACAATTTATAAATAGTTGAGTTTAAAAAGTTATGATACAAAAAATACAATAAAAAGAAAAGCGATTAAAGACATTTAAAAGGTAAGTAACAAAATCAACAGTTTTGAAAATTTAAGTTAAACTGGGAATGATAAGGAAATATGTAAAAGGATACATTATATTAAATCATTTAAAATTCCATTTTGAATAAAACTAGATGCTCTGTATAAATATGAATTTTTTGAAAATTTTAGCCCTATATTTTGGTTTTATTTGGACGATTTCGTAAATTATAGATTGTTGCGAAAGAGAGTTGAGATTTTTTATTAAGAGGGTGTTTACTATCCTTATGAATGTTCCTGGTGATTCTAATAAATTCACTTTTAGCTGCACCGTTAACCTTATCAGTAATGCTGTTACAGTCCAACTTAAAAATCTTAGCACAATACTTTAAGAAAGCTCTCATTCTTTGTTTATCACGAGTTAATAAGAAATGGTACCAAACAGGGACAGCGTATACTAAATGAGGCAGAATCGATGTAACAAATATTTGTTTCCTCACCTCTAACCTGAAAAACAGGACAAGATATACTAATGTAGATACAATGTAGTCAGGTTGGGAAGCCAATGTTAATACAGCATTCACGACAGGTGCTCGCAATCATTGCATTCTTTTTGGACTTTTCACACTAAGTCAAAAGTGTTTGTATGGATCTCTCCAGGTATGTTGAAATTGATCACCCCATTGTTATGGATTTGGTTAGATTTAAAAACAAGTTTTTGAGTAGAAAGATATTCCATGAAGACAATCAACTGACTTCTAACTACATTACACCCTGCAACCCCCCTCCTCAGCCTTTAATTTGCACCCAGGAAAATTTGGTTTGAGGTTTATTTTCATACCAATTTGAAACAGGCCATTAGCTGAACCTGGTACTATATTGTTTGAACCAGTAAAAGATATTGAACAATATTGTTACGGGTTTGTGACGTATGACATAATGTCAAGAATATGGACAACAATCACCGCAAAGAGAGCTGTCTCTAATAGGTAGTATCATTGTTATTTCAGGTTCAAGAATGAAAACAAGGAAAGACTGGAAACCAATCAGAAAGCCAGATTTTCAAGCTATGCAGTGACAGCGTGGTTGTTCTTTAGGCTGCAGATGCTGGGTGTTATGGTGGTTACGGCAGTCGCATTCATTGCAGTCATACAGCATCACTTCAAGGGAATTAGTCCAGGTAGTAAAACATTCGCAAAATTAATCACCCAGTTGTTAATCGAGTCCTGTTTGGTATGTAAAAGATACATGATGTATAATATGGCACCATCTCAATGTACATTTTCCCATTCCACTGATGGATCAAATTAGAAAGTTATCTTTGTAGGTAGAGGGCGGGATGGGGGATATCTTCTTCTAGGTATTGTTTTGGGGCAGATTTCAAAGTGTTTCGTTACAACAAACACAAAAAGGATAAAAAATAATGTTCACATCCAAGTTATTCCACCCGACGTTTATTGCCATTTTGCAACGTAACACCTTGACGTGAGAAGCTATCTCCAGTAACCAAAGTGTAACAGTACTTTTTGAAGAAATATGCAGTAGTTTTTAAGTATATTGTATG
Source organism: Apostichopus californicus (assembly GCA_020650975.1). Classification (NCBI taxonomy): domain Eukaryota; kingdom Metazoa; phylum Echinodermata; class Holothuroidea; order Aspidochirotida; family Stichopodidae; genus Apostichopus; species Apostichopus californicus. The sequence goes on from JAIPMN010007634.1 coordinate 12,704, forward strand.
TAGCAGTTTGAGTTAAGCTACGCAGTTGTGTGGGCATTGGCATAATAAAAGTATTTCATTGATGATGTGACCTCATCTACCACACATCACCCCGCCTCCACCTGCTCCATCTCTGACCTTAAACAGAATGACTGGAGGATTGACGGTGACCTGATTTTGTGTTTTGATATATTTATCATGCTTTTTTGTTTGTTTGTTTGTTTGTTTATGAAGGACTTGTTGGTCTGGTGCTCTCCTATTCCCTATCCATCACCAGTCTCCTCATCAATCTGGTCACTTCTTTCACGGAGACGGAAAAGAATATGATCAGCATGGAGAGAGCGCAACAGTACATAGACGGCGTACCATCGGAGAGGGATCAAGCAGGAATGATAGTAAGTTACATTGTATTGAACTACAGATCTCAACCCCCCCCCCCCAAATACCCCCATTATTGCAGTGAGTTATGACTTCCATCACAAGTTGTCAAGAGTAAGCAGAATCAAAAGAGATTTTGAAGCATGCCCTTCTAAAAAGGGACAGTATAGCGGCTTGAGTCGAGTCGAGTTGGTTAGAATCATGTTTGATCTCTAGAGTGAAGCAAATATGTCACCAAAACAGAACTTGTATTGTTAGATACAGGTGACAATCGCCTAGTGGAATTACGACCTTCCTTACCCGTTTAGAACCTATGGACATACAATCAGCGTCCATGGCCTAGTGGTTAGGGTGTCTGCATATAAAGCTGGAGGCCCGGGTTGGAGTCCAGGTGGAGGCTGGAAGTTTTTTCACTGTTCTGGATTTTACAGCTCATTACGATTCAATTTGCCAAATATATTCATTTGCCTTTGTTGTTTACCTCCATTTAATTAACAAAAAGTCTGTTCAAAGTATCTCTTTCGAGATCCGGCTTTAGGAATCACAAATGATTTCGAGTTGGTAAGCATCATGTTTGATCTCTAGAGTAAGGCAAAATATGTCACCAAAACAGAAATAGTATTGTTCGATACAGGTGACAATCGCTTAGTGGAATTACGACCTTCCTTACCCATTCAAGGAACAAACCAACTTACTTTCATCAAGCTGTTTTCTATCCACCTACTTTCATTTCTTCACAATTTGTGCATTGCCCCCTCAATATGTGTTCTTATATTATTATTTATTTTTTCCAAGTCTTACTGCTATTATTCCTAATTTCTGTTTTTTTTATACTTTGTTTGGTAGGCCCCTATTAATTGGCCCTCACAGGGCAGGATTATCTTTAAGGACATCTGTCTACGCTACCGTTCCCATTTACCAAATGCCTTAGATGAGGTCACATTCAGCGTGGAAGCTGGTGAGAAGGTTGGCATTGTTGGAAGGACAGGCTCTGGTAAATCCAGCCTATTTCTGGTGCTATTTAGGATGGTGGAGATTCAAGAAGGCTCTGTTACCATAGATGGTATCGAAATATCACAGCTACCTCTAGAAGATTTAAGGTAATATATGATTCTTGTGAGATTTAGGTTGGTGGCGATTTACGATCGGAGGTAAAGATATAAAGCAAGGACCCATCATCTGTGGAGGAGCTAAGGTTCAAACATGTTGCTGGTAGGTCTAAGAATTGCAGAAATTCACTTGTCGCAATTACTCATTCAGTTGGTCAGGACTTTGCCATGTGCCATAAGATGAGAATTTTGTTCACAACGTGAACGCTGCTCACCGTGATGTTAATTGACTAGCGTCTGTCATTCAGCATCTGCTAAAAATGAATAAAAATTAAATGCTTCTTCTCTTTCCTCTTTCAAAAATTGTTTTGAAATTTCTTTTGCGATAAACAAAATTAAAAATTGTTTTGAAATTATATTTTTGATAAGAAAATTGCTCACAACTTTGAAACTAGAACAAACCTTAAATTTGAAAATATCCAATTACACCATAACAATCTCTATTTTTACTGTAAATGAATGTTGGTCAAATCGTTTGTGCAACTGTGTGGAAGGATAGTTCACTACAGTGGATGCACTATGCCACCCTGTAAACACATGCATATGATGGAATTAGCAAGATGTATATAAGTAGTTCACTCTAAGCTAGACACTGTCTTGTTTCTCTAGGTCCAGGATCGCTGTCATTCCACAGGATCCATTTCTATTCAACGCTCCAGTCCGGGAGAATTTGGACCCGAAAGGTATCCACACCGATTCGGATCTATGGCTGGTGTTAGACAAATGCCATCTACGAGGGGTTGTCCAGAGGCTGGGGGGTCTGGATGCCGAAGTAGGAGAGCTTGGTAAAAAGTTTTCTGTTGGACAGAGACAACTGCTATGCTTGGCCAGAGCCATACTTACAGAGGCAAAGGTAAGCCATACTCATCTATTAATGTAGATGTTCACATCCCCACCCCCTCGTAGTGGAATTGATGCACATTGACTGACGTGAAATCACTTTGCATATGGAGCGCACAGGTCAAGTGCTTGATGTGAAATTAAACTTGTGTTAACAGTAAATGCAGAGAGCAGCAGAACACTCAAGAAATCTTTAAGTGTTTTGCAAAAATAAATTATCGGAAAGTTCTTAAGTTCTTTCTCCTTCCCACTCATGACGAGGATGAAAAAGAAGGTTATAAAATGTAAAGAATACAGTAGCTATAGGTAAGTGCATTCTACATGTCAGGTCCAGTTTTAGCTTGTAAGATGTACCTTTTATTTTATTTTATTTTTTAAATATTAAGACACAAGTCAATTTAGTCAGTACTACCAGGTGTAACACACAGAACCATTATAAGTCAACCCTTTAGAAGATCTGCAGTATTCAAAAGGGGGAAAACATGCATATGTTTGCAAATCTCAAATAACTTGGTAGTAACAGACAGACTTTCCATGGACAAATGTTGTCGGAGATATTTTTAGAACCACTTCGGACACGGAAATGTGAATGCATTTGAAATCATGTATTAGGAGCATCCGATATGAACACCTACACACTCTCATGCTTTAAACTGTATTATTTTTACAACAGATACTCTGTATCGACGAAGCCACGGCCAGTGTAGACATGGAAACGGATCATCTCCTCCAACAGACGATAAGGGAAGAGTTTGCTGATAATACCGTGCTGACCATAGCTCATCGCATCAAGACCATTCTCAATAGCGACAGGGTGCTCGTCATGAACAACGGAAAAGTCATGGAATTTTCTCCTCCCTACTTACTACTGCAGGACTCGTCTTCTTACTTTTACCGGCTTGTGAATGCTTCTTGATGAAGGTGGAGTGAAAAATAGGGGTGAGGGGAGGGGGGAGGGGGTGGGTGGGATATGTTACTTTAACTTGTTGAATTGTTAGATGGAAAAGGCTAGATGTGCTAAAATAACTGCACAGTCTCTAGAAAACTGTGCAGAATATCAAGTATTCTTTGGCAGTGTTTTATCATTTCTTATCAGGTGTCGCTTAATTATACGTGGTACAACGACCCTTATTCACAAGTGCAGTGCAATGCTAATGGTTGTCAGCGGTTTTAATACTACATCACCATGTAAAGATATTTATTTAATACTACTTACTTTGACTTTGAATATATTACCTTTCCATCAATCTTGTTTTGAGTTAAGAAAGAGATTGTCCCGTTCCAGCGGCAAATTTATAAATGAGAAGTTTGTTCCAATAGTTGGATCAATTAAATGAAGTAAACATTAAAAGGAGAGCATCTTTTTAACAGAACCCTGTATAATTCTACAAGAGATTTATGTATAATAGTTACAGTCAAATGTGTTCTGGATTCATTTCAGTGTTTTAAATTTTTTTAAACGTGATGAGTTTGTTTACAGACTTCCAGAGTATGTCCAGTTGCTTGAAGGATTGCCATATCTATGAACTGTTCCATAGGGACCAGGGAATAATGTATCCAGTATTGCATGGCAGAATGCTACACAAGTGCTATAAAGATATGTTAGCAGTTTTTTGTACAAAGGAACAATATCATTTGATAGGAGACAAAGTTCAGAACCTTCAAAACTGCCATGCAAAGTTTGAGTAATAAATTATTCCCCTTGGATAGCTCGTTTCTTCCGCACATAGTCTTGGGAATGCAGACTGCGGTTGCTAGTTTCATGACTGTTTAAAACCAGATCCTATGTGAAGACATTTTCATGGTTTTTGAGTCTTGACATCACCATGGTGACCGCATGAGTTTTTTTGACCGCATGATTTTTAGTCTTGTCAGTTCATTTATATAGCTACATGTTTTGGTGATTTCCTTTTGTGAAGCAAAACAAATGCTAGTGTAAAATATGGACAGTAGTTTAACAATTTGTCAGATTAATTATCCCATGTCTACAAACACCAAAAAGTTATTTTTTTCTTCATGGTGAGACTAACATCTGGACAAAAAGCATAAATTTGATGTTCTCTGTGCGGTCACTTTTTTACTCTGAGAAACAGTAAAATCACAATTTTTCAGGTAGTGTGCCGACCCTACATTATGTACCTTTCTTTTGAAAAAGTCATCTTGATTAGTAATCGAGTCAAGTGACGTTAAATTGCCCTTTTTTTAAATATCTTTTAACATTGTTCTTTCTACCTTGGGTTTGAGAAAGGTATAATATAGTGACTAAGTTTTTAAGTGTCCTTGTTTAGAACCATTGTAACATTATGTCTGCAAAGTTACATTTATATATATATATGTCTTTTATTTTCTTTATAAGTTTGATTCACATGTGCCAAGTTGAAAGATCATATCTGGAATAGGTGGCTTTCCACCGACCCTCAAAATTCTGCATTAAAGACCAGTTAACCCTTCGTCGTCTCCTTCCTTTCCTTCATTGATTTGCTTTAAAACACTTGAAAGTATAGTCCATCATTGATTTTGGTTCATTTTTATTCTGTTCAAAACCAAAATAACAGTGAAGTGAAGATCTTTATCATAATATTACATAGTGAACTTTAATAGTCAAGTTAAGCAGTCAAGTTAAAAATAAAATAAAAAATAGTCAAAAAAGTTAAATGGTCAAGTCTCATTTCAATTCACCAAAGAAAAGTAAAAAAAAATTGAAAAGTTCTGATTGGCTTTTTTCTATGTCATAAGTACTAGTTTGATGAAAAACAGACTTGTCTGGGCCACAGAGTAGTGGGCATCAAATAAAAGCGTTTTTTGTACTGGCTACTTAAACATTCATGTAGTGTAATAAAACTGAGTTGGTTTTCTAGTTGATCTCCAGCGTCCTAGCCGAGGCCCTTGTCGTATAGGTCTTAATGTCTGTAATTGATCTTGTACTGTTTACGAATCTCTGGATCAATAACGGGATTGCGCGAAAAGCGCAGTGCTCAAGAGCATGGCAAATTAATGCGCCATGTGAACTCGTTTGCAGGCCCACTGGATGATTGACTCAAAAGTTCCACTTGCCGAACGGGGGAAAAAAAATGTTTTAGAAGTTAAGATGTCTCAAACAGTTTGTTTGACTTTTGTTTGGAAATTCTGAGAAACTTTTCAAATGATCTCTTCTGCAATAAGTATAAAGGAACTGCCGGGTTATTTTTCTCGTGATGCTGCTGGTGATTCCATGAGTACTAAAGAAAAATCTTGTCAGGTTTCGTTGACTAAGAGAGGACCAGTATATGACAGCGCCCTCTGTTAAATTTGTATGCGACTGAAAAACGCAAATGCTCAGTCGGTTAGGTAGAATCACTTGCCGAGTTCCCACATCGAATATCAAGTGAACGATTTACAGAATTTTGTCTGAATAGAAGAACCCAGTAATGTTTGTATCAACCGAGTAAATTTCTTTACACCATGTCAAGCAAATTATAGAAAAGGCGTGAAGATAAATTTTTATTAGTTTTCTTGCATTATGGTCGATCAGATGTGTTAAACCTTGAGAATATATATCAATACTAACTCAATCGTCACCAATGTCCAACAACTCTTTCATAGCATTTGGAATTTTGGCTAGCCTACTCAGGGTATAAACATTTGGTCACAAATGCTTTTTGCCATTGTCAGGACGCACTTTGGGTGAAAGTTTACATTTTAAAGCCGTCATACCTACTTAGTTAATCCGGATTAGTTAATCCGGGATAGTCATTCTTAGAAATGAATGTTACCAGCTGATTTGGGAAGTCACTAATCAATCAGCTGTGAAGTAGGGGTGGGGGGAAGAAAGACCGAAAGAAAGCGATTGATTAGGTTGCCGTACATGAGGCAGTAATTGTAGCATATTAATCTACAATGTGTAAAGTGATATCTTCTGAAAATCTCCAGCCGTAGTTATGAGAGAGATCAGTGTAACTTAGAATGAGCTGCTCTCATGAGAGCATATATGCATATAGAGTTTAGGAAGAGTTTTACATTTGTAGAACCAAATAAACGAGCAAAATAAAACGAAACAGTTGATGAAAGTCATAGTAGTGTATATTCAAACGTTTTCGAAGATTTCCCATCTTCCTCGTCAGGAAATAGATAACAATATAGCTACTTATGTATAGTGCATACGAAAGTTGTAGTATTAATGTTGACTATCCATGTTCAAAGATATAGGAGGTTCTAAAATAAGTTGAGTATATATGACGATCCATGTTGAAA
>JAIPMN010007637.1:13579-32159 GCA_020650975.1 Apostichopus californicus
CCGCCCCCCCCCCCTGACTGTATGGACGCTCCGCCACTGGTTATAACCTATAGGAGATTCGGAACCTGAACCAGGAAAACACTGTTGTAAAATTCTAGCAATTTTTTAAGCGTACTAAACTTTTGGGGTCACTACGGATGAACTTTAAATCGTTATCCAGCTTTCATTTTGCTTTTCTTTCTTCACCAACTTAAAATAATGCGTACATTAATAGTAAACGTATAGTAAACGTATATAACCGCAGCCGAGCACTAAATTTTCTGTTCACGGAAGGATTACGAAGCCCGTTTATAATGCATTCGACGGCACAAGCACGCGCTCCATATCTTTGTTCATTGTACTTTATTCGTGTATGAATTTATGCATATCGATTTCAGACGGGACACAAGCGATTGTATTCACTGAAATAGACTTAATTTCACACATGCATGCGATTTAGGTGGCTGTATATGCAAATCGAACATATTTTATCAATTTTTAAGTAACGTGTGATTTTTTTTTTTAAGTAGAGGTTGCTTCATTGTATTATTTTAAAGCAGTATGCTTGCCTGTATTATAAAATATGAAAAGCAAATGATTGAAAAGGATCATCACAAATATGAAACCCTGCTTCAGTCACGTGATTACAATTACCCAATTTGCTTACTGCAATTAAGCTATTCTGTAGAGTTTCAAAAAAGTCACGTAACTTTAACTCTTGCTCTGTGTATGTGTTCTGTAATCAACGATATGGCGATTTATTTACCAGTTCGATATTTTGCCAAGTCAATGCCATGCATGTTCTATATGTACAAACAATTGTATCATTTGACCTGACCCGGAAGTATGACACGCACATGCGCAGATGCCATCACGTGACAGCTTATTGCAAATTGCAAGTCAATTCATAGGGCTTATTCTTGCTAACCCCGTGATATTGCTTTAATTTTAACGGTCTTCATGCATGGCTGAATTCTAAAAAAAAACAGCATTCAATATACTATCCCATAACTAACAGTGTGGTGATGAGAATTGCAGTATAAATTAATAAAGCTTACGGTCATGGACGGCATACTGTTCGCTGATCAGGTGCAATAGTAATATATGTATATACACTCAGCAAAAGGTCTATGTACCATTATCCTAACATATATGGTCTAAGATTTTGAAGATTGTTTGACTGTGGTTTGACAGATAACATCTCACGGATAGAAGGTGCAGGAGTATTTCGTGATACAGAAAATTCTAGACCTATACAAATGAACACAATAATGCAGCTCTTAGTCTCCACGTCCTTATTGTTTTGGAAATTATTTCGGAATGGTTTGCCCACTAGCCTGATCAACTAAATTGTTGTCAAGGATTACCATTTGAATGCTGCAACGGATATACATTTTTGAGGACCATTCAGCATTTTAGATGTATGTTTATCATCTTTTTATGTTGTGACCAATTAGCGACAAGTATCTCATCGTCTGATCAAATTTGAACGTGGCTCCTCTTGTTCATAGTTGAAATTATGTGTTGTTTTCTTCTGCGGGTGATTAGGGAGTTATGAAACAAGGACGTCTAGATTCACAACGATTCTAGAAATTTAATAATCATACAGAATTATACTGTCAATACCTCACAAATCCTCCAAACCTCCAGTTTCGGAGTCAATACTGAACAACGATACAACAAGTTAAATTTATGAATGCTACTTTTTTCGTAACGGACTGCCCAAGGTAGTATGGATATGTAGTCACAGAGCCTGGAAGAACGACAGATTACCACCAAATGTTGAATAAATTTTTACTTTGTGTTTTCTGCAACAGCATCACTTTTCCTTTCAAGTCGCAACCGTTTATATATACAGCCTGTATCTTGATAATTTCTCGTGAGTAATTTTTGGTGTTCATGAATCATCGAAGGTCTCTGTTTCTGCCCGTTCGTGTTAATGACTATACTTATTACCTTTAATAATTATACATATTTCACTGCAGATATGGAAGCATTTGTAACACTTAACGTGGGAGGTTCATTGTACACCACAACTAGAGGAACGCTTACGAGATTCCCTTCCTCCATGCTCGGCTCCGTCTTTAAATATGCGGCCCCGGTGGCGATAACAAAAGACGAACACGGCAGAGTGTTTATCGATCGTGACGGAGAACTCTTTCGTCATATCCTCAATTATTTAAGACGAGGCTATCTCGTCCTTCCCGAAGGGTTTAACGAACTCGACATGTTATCCGACGAGGCGACATTCTACGAACTCCCGAAGTTGGTCGATTTATTGCACGAACTGAAAACTCGTCATTCTCAAAAGCTGAAACTTGGAGCTGGTGAAAACTCTAGCCAACTTGATAGACCAGTTGTCCCATCGAAGAAGTCTAGCCTCACGACAACTGACTCTTCTGAAAGGGAGCTTATAACTGTTAAATTACTCTACGAAAATTACAATGACATGACAACCTATGATAGATTCCTGGTCATAAGACGTAACAAGACGGTTCGTGCAAGTTGCGGTCATCTGTCTGGACGCGTCGACACTTTCCGACAAATTCCGAATACGAAATTTAACGAAATCGTACGCGATCAATTTTCAGATGCAAGTAGTGCCTTTATCATCTCACTACCTTTACAGCCCGCCTACCTGACGGAACATCAGCTGTATCAAGATTTGACGAAAATAGGTTTCATACTAGACGGATTGTCGTCGGAATTACGGACGATCAGAAAAGATGGTGACGAAATGTTACTCTCATATAAGTACCTACTCTTCGGAAGACCACGAAATACAGGAATTCGACAATAGAATTGTCTCATCGTGACGTCACGACTGGAGAACCTGGAGCTCCATATCAATAAAGAGTGCATGAAAACCTCACTGTAGCCTAAATGTGAATAGTGTGAATTGGAAATATTATCTGCTATTATTGCACTAAGGTATCGACTGGAGAACCTGGAGCTCCATATCAATGAAAAGTGCATGAAAACCTTGCTGTAGCCTAAATGTGAATAGTGTGAATTCGAAATATTATCTGCTATTATTGCACTAAGGTATCGACTGGAGAACCTGGAGCTCCATATCAATGAACAGTGCATGAAAACCTCACTGTATAGCCTAAATGTGAATTGTGTGAATTGGAAATATTATCTGCCATAATAGAACTAAGGTATCGAATGCCGCCGAACTTGAAGCTCCATATCAGGAGTTAACAACTAATACTGTATTACGAGAATCGTATAAGAATACGGACACTATATAACTGCCTCAACGTTACTCGGTATCGACTGCCGTTCCTTGTAAACTCCATGCATAATGCGAAAAGTTTGACAACTTATACCGGTATTGTATTGCGTTAACCGCCGGAGTTATACTTTATTACTGCCTCATCGTGAGGTTTAGATTGTCAAACCTCAAGCTCTATATCAACGAGGAGTGAAATCCGTTATATAGGCCTATCGTGTATTATGTGAATCGCGTCAATACAAGATTATAGAAACTGCCTCATCGAGAGGTCTCGACCGGTACTGTATTGCGTAAACCGCCGGAGTTAAACTTTATAACTGCCTCATCGTGAGGTCTAGATTGGCAAACCTCAACCTCCATATCAACAAGGAGTGACAACTTACATAGGCCCATCGACGGTATATGTGAATCGCGTCCGATTCAAGATTATAGAAACTGCCTCATCGAGAGGTCTCGACCGGTACTGTATTGCGTAAACCGCCGGAGTTAAACTTTACAACTGCCTCATCGTGAGGTTTAGACGGGCAAACCTCAACCTCCATATCAACGAGGAGTGACAAATTACATAGGCCCATCGACGGTATATGTGAATCGCGTCAATACAAGATTATAGAAACTGCCTCATCATCGTAAGGTCTCGACCGCCGAATCTGATTTTCCATATCACGACGATTGGCAGCATTAATATTATTGAAGGTGAATCGCTTGGTGTTACAGTATATGATATCCCCCTGAATATATCAGATGATTGTTGTAGACAAGGAGAGTCTCTACACTAGTGTAGAATCTCTCCTGTTTGAATCGATCGAAATTTATACTATGACTAGCTTAAACAAATGTTGAAATTCATTTTGTGATATATACAAAGAAACTGTTTTGCACGAAAGTTTAAAGACACTGCCTAAAAGTCGATTATGCATTTTTGTATCTTTGCCTGAAGTTGAGGTTAGCGAACCAAACTGCTAAACTTTTCAAGTCACCAATATATAACCCTTTAAAATACCACCATGTGTGTAAGTATTGCGTCTTGTGGGGACAAATTTCCCTATAAAGTCTACGTTCACAATTCCAAAAAATATAATACTAATTCGTCTTTCAATTGCTCGGCCAATTTTCTTTTCTTTTTATTCAAATGTTGAAGTTATTTTAATATTGATTTCAAATTGCTTCTTATTTCAGTAGATCGATAGACGGCAATATAATTCAAAAAGTATAATAACTATTAGAAAATAGAGAGCGCATGCAAACATGGGTGGACAGTGTGAACTCAAAAGAAATGCCCTGCACCCTGAATGTATTTCCAGATGTTGACAACGGTCTTATTAATATTCAATTTGCAAACTTTGATCTGAAAACGTTTCTGATTATTATTGACTATATAAAAAGAGGAATGATTTCCATTTTCTCTGCAAACTTACCTGTCTCTTCACAACTGCAACGCACTCTGATCACTCTCGCGGTGTCTATAGAGCATATATGGTAAACTTCTAGCACTCTCCGTCCAAATTATTCGGTCACTGCCAGTCAATCAATCTCATTCAACAAGCGATATTTGCTACAAATGTGCTGTTTAATAACTTTTGCAGAACATGACGGCTTGACCATCTAAAAACAATAATTAAGTTCCTGAAATTTAAGAAAAGAGAAAAAAAATTGGATAGTAATATGAACTATAGAGGCAATTTGAACTTCAAATGCAAAAGAAGACTTTCAGAATATGACAAAAACCTGCAACAACAATCCCCCTCCCTCCCCTCCCTCCCCTCCTCTCCTCAATGCCCCTCTCCATTCCAGTCAATAACCCCTCCTCTGCTTCCACCACCGCCCACCCCTGTTCCTGCTTATAATATTAATATCAAAAATATGATACTCATGCAATTGCGACTTTTGCACTGCTGTGAAATGCAGCATCAGTTGTGCGTGTATGTGTGTGCGCTTGCGTGTACGGGAGTGTTTATAACTATTCATACAGGTCGTAAATATTGACAGTTCCCAGGTTCATTTCAATATGTTAGTCAATTCTTTAGTTTCCATCGCACAACTTTGTGTAGGTGGGGTTATGAGACTTATATACGCACGGTTTATAAATGACATTTATAGAAAGGAATAAGTTATAGAAGCGAAATAGCTCCAGGATAAAAGTGATGTCCACTTCGGTTTTAATAAGAAGAACAGCTTTCAGTCATTCACCAAAGTTCAAAGAGCTCGCTTATACACCAGATGTCCTCGATTCGCGTTACACGCAAATAATTGAACACGACATAAAAAGAAGAAGAAAATCTATGATGCACACCTGACGATGATCAAACAGTCACAGTTCCGATGCAAGGGGACTGGGGATAGAAGCGGATCAGTCGTTCAGTAGTTTGGTTTTCGTGCCCAGGTTCTTTCCTGGGCGACTTTTTCTTAATAAAGTATCTATTCTACTATAGCGCCCCTTATTTTTCCACTTGCTATCGTTCGTCTGCGTTATTCGCACCAAAAAGCGAAACAACAACAACAACAACAGCGCAAAGATAGCATTCTCTATATATGAGAGGGATCTAAATAGGCCTTGAGTAATGTTACAGCAAGAATAGTATTTGGCACGCAGTATCGCTTAATTACGAAGTGTGAAACATGATGTCTCTCGCCTATTTATTGTCGTAAGCTGGTGTAATGTCGTCCCCCTCCACCCCCTCCACATTCAACATGTGGAAATATACGTCACCCCCCCCCCCCCACGGCCTACCTGGCATTACATTATAAATGAAAGCTGAAATACACGTAGAGCGTCAGCGAACCCTACATTAATTGAGAGATGTGATAAAGATGGAAAGATTCTATGGTATTTCCCTAAGTAACTGCTATGTTTGAACTACAGTTGTCGCTGTTTTTCTTTTCTTTTCTTAGGGGGAGGGGGCGGGGGTATTCGGCGCAGGGGACGGTGAACAAGAGGTCAGTCGTAACGTTTTTGTCCGATGGTCATATATTTTGTTGTTCTCCTAACAACGTAATTGCCAGTGACAATGTTTCACATAGGAAAATTGTCCAAGGAAATTAAGAGGCGCCTGTTGACATTTTAATTCAATAACGTTCAGTCATCCCTGCGGCATGATTGACCAATTGACTGTATAACGTTATAATATCTGGACGGTTTCAAAGGTGGGGGAACTAAGGTGGGAAAGGGGGTTGAGAGGAGAGGAATGGGATGGGATGGGCAACCCGGAGGGGAAGGGAGGGGGTTATCACCGAAGCTAAGAAATGCCAACCTGAGGAGTAAAACCTGTTCCTGGATTGTAAGACACAACCTTCCCACGTGCTAAAAATAATTATATGGCAGATTTCTTTGCGTGAACTAGTGACCTGACCAGGAAGTCACTTTAGACAGTCCAAGCAATGCTTGACACGTGTAACTGCAGAATTAGCAATGCACAGTGTCTAGTATATAACTACTGTGTGGGTGAATGGAGGGTCCGTCGACTACTCTTCCGACAGATGAGTATTCGCCAGATTAGAAAAAAAACGTACATTTTAGTGTGGGAAAACTCTCAAATGATACAACTATGTATAAATTATTGTTTACCCCGAGTTCCACTATTGTGTGAGGTGCATACTCTGTTCCCTTCAAGTCACGCCCACTGTACTGACCTGCGCACATCATACGACATGTAATGTGTCGTACGTATATATACTGCCCAGATTAGCACCTCCTTTCCACACGCTATCGTTCGTCTCTCCGTGCTCCACACCTCATCCACCACCGTCGGACTTGAATCGGTTCTTACTTGGACTACTCAGTCCTCAACAAGGTAAATAATTTCATCGCATTGGTTTTTTTAGAGGCATTTCAAGCCATATTTTCAGCATGTGTTCCCATAAATTGTTACGACAACCGTTATATGCTAAATAGCATGTTACTGCTCAGACAAAATAGTATACTAGTTTGACTTTTGTTTACATAACGTCACTCTTTCTTACCGTCATTCTACAAGCTGTGCAAACGTGAGGCATGTGTTGTTTAAGGCTTATGTATATTGGTTTGATTCACTTTTGTTCGTCGACACTTTATCCGTCGATATTTGATGGCTGTAATGAAATATTTCTTTTGCACCAATTGCTTGCTTCCCATGAGCCTCCCGGTCGGCCATTTTTAGGTCCCTTTTTTTGAATCTGCAGTGATTTCGATTTACTTCCGCCTTTGGGTGTGGCAATGCTAATAGGCTGCACTGTACCCTTCGCTTCCTTTTGTGTGTACCGAAGCAGTAACGATCTAGGCATAGGTAATGACATATGTATTGTATTTACAAAGTACAAAGAGTTTTAGGTTAAGTTCTTATTTGGTTAATCTCTTTATTTGAACGATCACTTTGCAATGAAATGATGGGCGGTGCTGTTTTCCTCTAGCCACCCTGGACCTAAAAATAAAATTGTGTTACTAGTAATAGTCCACAGGATTTCTTTGTTGCAGTAATTTTTCTATTTTTTAGGTTTCTATTGTTTCAGTTTTGCCTAGCCAGTTTTATTTGCATCTTTTTTCTTTATTTGGCAGTGTCTGTGAACATATATTGTGAGCACTAGCATTCTGATAAGATATAATTATAGTAAACTACTGTAACTCTACTAAGATTCAAGAGCTCTATAGTATTGGAACGAGGCGACTTCTTATTAATTTGGAACAAAGACAAATGTTACACTGCTTTATATACAAGGCATGTGCAATTACATAGAAGGCCTTAATTAAATATTTTCATGCAACTTTTGTGCATGGTTTTCATTATTGAGGCAGACATTTTGCAAATACTGCATCATAAAAACAATTGCAATTTGAAGAGGGTATTAGCATTATCTATCCATAATTCCACATTCTGTACAGTACTAGCCAACTTGCCTTAGTAATATAAGATTAATTCAGGACGATACATATATGCAACTAAATGAAAGAACTGTAAAGTATGGTAAGTTAGTTTAATTTTATTCATGTATGTTTAATGTGCAGTATACAGCTTCAAAGAAAATACTGCAACCATCAAGGCGTGTCTGTTCGTAGTTCATGGCATATCTGGGGAACCGTAGAAGCATTCTATTCTTGCTATATCTGTGTAGACCTGTTTGCCAAGCTTGTTCCATTCTAGCAGCCCCTCCTGCTCACCCATTGACCTGCTCCACCCCATTGACCTGCAACAACCACTGACGCTTTTTCTTCACCCTCTGACCGCCTGTTTCACCTTCTAACCACCTCCTGCCTCTGACCCGTATGCTCCACCTCTGACCCGTCTGCTCCACCCCCTGACCCCTGTCTGCTCCACACCATGACCCCCTGCTGCTCCACACCATGACCCCCTGCTGCTTTATCCACTGATGCCCTTCTGCTTCACCACCTGACCCCCTGCTGCTCCTCCCACAGATCCCCTTCTCCACTCCTGGCAAAATAGCATAATTGCTTCTGAATGCGGATTGCCGTCATACAAAAATACAAGTTAATCTGGAGGCAATTATTCACTTCTCCCACCCTACTTGCACCATTTTAATTCCCACCCAAGTAAGGGGAAACTTTGTGCTTTGTACAGTACAACAGGAAGAACCATTGCACAATGCTGTATTGTGTTTTACTCCCCTGCCCTCTTCAGAGTAAGATCATGGTTATGTTGTTTACTGTAATCTATTGTTGGTAGTCTACTGTCTCTAATATCACATTTTGAATTTCCTTACAGCTCTCCACATCTCATTCCTGCATTCGTCAGCATAACCGTTCATCATGAGTGACAAACCAGACATCAGCGAAGTCAACTCCTTCGACAAAGGGAAACTGAAAAAGACAGAAACTACTGAGAAAAACACATTACCCACCAAAGAGAGTAAGTGTGCATTAATTTAACAAAGCTAGATGCGTCTCAAGTTTCCCAAATTTACCTTGCACTCTAATACTCTTGTGAGTCAGTGACTACATCAATGTTTTACATGTGGGGTTGGAAAGGGTGGGCTTCAGGGTGTTTTACCCCCACACCCCCCCCCCCCACTGGGTATGCACCTGCTAGACAAGTATGTATTTGACATCCCAAGTGAAATTGCTATTGACAGGTTGTGATAACTCTTTCCATAGAGTAACGTCACACGACAATAGACCCGCTTGCTTCAAGTCGTCTTTGTATTGAATAGCAATCTCACCACGACGATCCTTAATTTACTTGATCCAAAAAAAACCTCCTAAATAGCAAGTCGGTTGATACAGTAGAAAGTCCAGCAGAATATTCTGAACTATTTCAGTGTGCATTTGTGGTGTGCATGCTGAAGGGGAGGGGTGCAGAGAAAGAGAGACGGTGATATCGATATTAAATTAGCAAAGGAAGAGCCAGGTGTGGTTGTGAAATATGTTCATATTGTGTATTTCTTGTGATGCCACCAGCTGTGCCCGGCCCCCCCACCCGGGCACCCCCTTCCCGACCTGTACATTGACTGTTTGCTTTTCCTCTTTGCATCATCGGCCCTTGCAACCAACATTTCTTAACCATCTTTATTGATCAATCTTGTCCTATTGCTTTGATTCTCATCTTTCTTATATATATGGCAATCTGTGTCCCTCATCTCTATTGTGACATAGTCTGTGTAATCTCCAACATTTAGAACTATTGCTTACCTTATCCTCCTCATTCCAGCACACTTCTTAACTTGTGGCTTCTCATTACCCAGTGAAGTGGTCTACTATACTGTAGTACTATTTTATAACACGCTCCTACTGTGATGATTTCACATTGTCTGTCCGCTTTCCTGCTCCGAATGCTGCGTGTGTTAATGGTACTTACCCAAAAAAATATAACAAATTTGTATCATTTGAATCAAATTTGATAACATCTTCTTTTCTCTTTGTTTTTATTTTGCAGCCATCGAGCAGGAGAAATCAACATAGCAGGATGCGATCACCATGTAGCATGGCCTATGAGGAGGGTTCCGTTGTTTTTCTGCTAGAAAAAAAATAAATATTGTTTAAAATTTTTGTACCTTTAGTTCTTTTTACCCCATCGTCGGAAGACACAAATTATCTTTTTTTTGCTTGGCGTTTCATGTAACCTAATAATGTACAGCCAGAAAATTATTTGTACCAAATTATTATCTGACTAACAAATACTTAAAATGTATCTTAATAACCAGATGGTAGATGGTAAAAGTTTTTCAGTACTTTGAGCTTATTGGGTGTGGTGTACACAAATGGGTGCTTGTTTTTGTTTTATGACTTGACCTACCAAAGGAAGAAGTTTGGCAACTACGTCGATCGGTAGCCGACTTCCTCGAGGACGAATCTGGCCGACACCTCGGCTTTGGTTTTTGTAGATTCTCTGTTGGGTACTGGACACGAACAGTGCTGGATATCTCTGGTACTTCAGATTTATATTTGGGCCTTGACCTACAAGACTTCCCGGGGTACCGTATACCATGGTACTACAAGGACCACGACCAAACCATGTAATCTTTTCAAAGGTTTAATTTGGTCTTGTACTTTTATCGTTTTTCAAGCGCAAGGGTCGTCTGTAAGAGTTCAGATAAAATCTGGGTCTTTGCTTCGTTGTGTGTGATCAGTCGACACAAAACAAAACAAATTGGTCAACATTTCAATAGATGTAAGTTAGGGGTCTAATGCTTTACGAATTTGTAGGTGATATGCAAGCCATTTTTAATATCAGAATGCTCGAAATTGGTCGGGTTCCAAGTCTTAAAGGAAAAAAAACCCAAGCGAAACAACTTAAGAAAGAGCTAATTTGTGCCTTTTTTGCTTTCTTTTTCATATATATATATACTTTTCTCTTTTCACCATGTTAACATAGTTCACTGTTACACTCTTCATACGTAGAAAAAGTGTCTGCAGTTAGCTCATTCGATAATTTGATAATAGTTATTGTCTTTGCTAAGTCTGTGCCATTTGAAAATGGTCCTGTGATCATGGAATATTGCGTGTTAAAGTTCTATCTCTCGACTACAGGACACTAAGCATTTCCAAATGATCCTGCGATGAATAGATTCTTATGATTTGTTAACACTTCTCCGTTCTAAAAATTGTGTGTAATTCTGTGCAATGTGTCAGACGGTTCTTGGACACTACGGTGTCCAGGATGGTTCCCATCAAGGCATGTTTTATTTGTCTGGAACAGAGTGGTAGCACCAATCTTGGATTAACAATGTGTGTACTACATGTTCTCGTTCCCAAGGGACTGGTGCTACTTTAAAGAATGTCATGATCATATGGTTACACTCTCGATGAAGGAGATTGGGGGGGGGCTGACATGGATCAACTAAGTTCTTCGGTACCCAGGCTCTTTTGTTAAGCTAGGCTGACTATTGTAGTTCACAGTTGTTACTAACTGCTTTTAGTGGGCAGCTCTTAAAACTTCTAGGGAATTGCATTAAAGCTTCCAGTATACACTTAATTGCTAGAAACATGTGCTTGTTAAATACCGGTAAATCGAAGAACGAGAAATAAAAGGGAAAAAAGAAATGGCTTAAAAATGGAAAAAGTTAAATATGATTCCTGTTTTGTCTTGCAGTATTTTCTTCTTTTTTTTCATTTGTAAATCAGCAAGTGTAGGTACCTTCTTGTGGTGTGTACAAGCAATGTTGTATGCTACACAACTGCAGAGATGGATAATAGTTTGAATGCAGAATCTTGCTAAACTTCTTGATATTACAATTCAATACCTCAGTTCCCCTCTCCGATGGCTTTAGAACCAAAACAGAGCTAGCAGTTCTTCCTCTTCAC
Source organism: Apostichopus californicus (assembly GCA_020650975.1). Classification (NCBI taxonomy): domain Eukaryota; kingdom Metazoa; phylum Echinodermata; class Holothuroidea; order Aspidochirotida; family Stichopodidae; genus Apostichopus; species Apostichopus californicus. The sequence goes on from JAIPMN010007637.1 coordinate 25,525, forward strand.
ACACCCAACCAACCCTTGCACATTGAACGACTTCCCCCATACCCACCCGTCCTTCTCCACCCTACCCGTCCTTCTCCACCCTACCCCTCCATCAGAAATAACAATGCCTTTCCACCTGTGAAATCAAGTTCCAATTTGTGAAACTGCTGCTTGATCGCCAAAACATGACTGTCCAGATGAGCTTTCTACTTGAAATTCAGTTTCAATTCTTGAGGTCCAACGAGGGAAATTGTACGACTTCAGCAGAGTTTGCAGGAGATGGGACTTCCAGCTGGCCTTAGGAAAAGGATATTGCAGCAGTCAATGTCGATTTAGAACAAAACTCACAAACCATAGCAAGGCTTTTACACTCAATTACACTTGTAACTAGCCAACTTTCATTAAACAAAAAAAACCAGAATGCAAAAATGCATTGTGGTTTCGATGATGTAACGAGCAGTTTTCTTCATGAATCTGACGTAATGTATAGTGAGGGTGAACATGTTTACAAGGGTTTCACAATTTGACCTCTGATGTTCTTGACCTCCACCAAAAAACAATAGGCTTCTTTAATTAATGTGGTATTTCTACACACTACATTAGAGCCAAGCTTCCAGTATTGAGATATCGTGATTGCGAGGTTTTCACAATTTGACCCTGGTGACCCCAAATAACCTTTGACCTCCACCAAAAACAAAAGACTTTGTACTCAATGTGGTACTTCTACACACTAAATATGAAGTCTGCCCATGCTTCCCATCTTGAGATATCGTGTTTACAAGGTTTTCACAATTTGACCCCTGGTGACCCCAAATGACCTTTGACCTCCACCAAAAACAATAGGCTTCTTGTACTAAATGTACTTTTATACATCAAATATGAAATTGGTCAAACCTTCCCTTCTTGAGATATCGAGTTTACAAGGTTTTCACAATTTGACCCCAAATGACCTTTGACCTCCACCAAAACCAATAGGCTTCTTGTACTCAATGTGGTACTTCTACAAACTAAATATGAAATTGGTCTGACCTTCCCCTCTTGAGATATCGTGTTTACAAGCCGGGCGTCACAAACGCACACATACGCCATCATGAATGCATAGGTTACGAATATCATCGAAAACAAAAAGGGGCAAACTGGTCCAATGTTCGATCAGTAACAAAACTGAAATAGTTGAACGGAATCACTACTGTATTTACAATATTTTGTGTGAAAATACATAATGTAAATCTGTGTAAGGTATCAATCAATTACTGTGATGCTATGAGCAAAAGGCCCACTTGGAATCACTTTGGTCAAATTGATGAATGTATTTAAAAAATGCTGAAGAAAGTGTTGGGTCCTTCACTGCCGAATACCAGTTGAACTGTGTGATAAGACTAATCGAGCTGGGCTAGGCCCAGCTCCTGCAGAAAAAGGTGAATTTTGACAATTGTGTTGTACCAGAATTTTTTGGAAAGGTAAAAAACTTACTTGAGAGGGATGAGGGAGTCGGAGTACGACAAGCAAAAAGACCTTTTTTTTTTGGTAATGAAAAAGGGGGGAGGGTAGGGGGAGGGGGTGAAAGGCTGCCCCTGCCAGATAACAATTAAGGATAGAGGAGCAATCATACCATTTTTTATAGTATGACTAATCTAGCAGTCTAAAGCGGGTACAATTCTGATAAAAAGATCGCAAACAAAACTAGTCACTTCAATTAGAAACAATCTTTACCTTATTGATAATTTAAAGACAAAACAACATTACTGGATTATTACTGGCAAAAGTGGTCTGGCTAATTGGTTTCAAATGGAGATGATAAGATTTGCTAAATATGGGTCACTTTGGACGTATGCATGAAGTCCTTAAGATTGATAACTATGTTGTAATTTCACATATCATACACACACAGACTGGGTACAGCTATTCAGTCAAATGGCCTGTTTGCATCGCATTTCAATTTAGTCTTGAGAGCTGCGAGTTCTGTGAGAGACTCCATCACATAATTCAATCAGTACATCGGTCGCAACTCTTACCTCGGTATCTGTCTATGGACCTTGTAAAGCGTATTTAATTTAATTTTTAGAGGGTTGGCTTATCCTAACAAGGATGGGAGAAATAATTGAAGTGCTATAATAAATGGGATGTTATTTGAATTTAGTACCGGCTGGATATACTCTGATAGAGTGATTCGACATCTATGTCATATTTGCGGATTGAGGTCTGTTCTGAATTCAATTTTAGACCGCATATCTTGCAGTAGGTAGATTAATAGGAGATTAAAACGAATGAGCGGTTATAGTCGAAGAGTAGTACAAAAATACAACTTAACAATTTATTGAGGGCTAAGTTTGGGAAGAAATGGCAAGTAAAGAATGGCATATGTACCTAGACTTCTTAGGATCCCATACTGACTGAGGGAAATAAGGCAGAAACTTACAAACCTGCAAAGCTTAGGAATGACAATGGATTGAGCCTGGTGGTTTTTGTCTGAAAATGTGGAATAGTTGATCTTTGTCAAAAAAAAAAAAGGAACCAAAAAAACCAAAAAAAAATTCTTTCTTTAGGGTGGGGATATGTAACCACCTGGGGTGTTGGTAGACAACATATTCCCAGTTAAATAGTAGTTAGCCTTGAGAGAGATGTCATATGTAAGATATATGATTTAATATTTTCAACAACAATATTCACCACACAACATGATGTGATTAGGTTAGTTCTAGATTCAAAAATTCATATATACTACACTACTACAAGATACAACATGAAAGACAACATCAAGACATAAAAAAAGCTTCTTGTTTCTGTTAAGTTTATTACAAACAAATGTCATCTTGTGTTTGTATCCATTGCATAATACAACGTACATAGAAACACATACCAGAGTAATGTCGCATCCAATCCTTGACACGATATCAAAACGGTGTAAAAATGTATCCATTCTTTAAAAACAAAAATTCAAAACATTGAAAGAAGAAATATGAATTACCAACATTTTGGCATATCAAGCTAGCATTAAACCAAATGTTTACCTTGGAATGATGATTTTGAAGAAAGGACTTAGTTAACTTCTCCCCTCCCCTCCCTCCCTCCCCTCCCTCCTTACTTCCAAGCTCTTTTGGGCATCTTTCCATCGCTTTGTGAAACAACCAGTAATCATATTACTCAATTGTCTGGGAATAAATTTAATGGTTAGAAAAAGAATGAACCTAAAAGTGATTGTAAGACCCTTTAGCAGTTGTTTTTGTTTTGGCAGGTTGATGTTTCTGAGCTACTAAGTTATAACCTTTTCAGCTAGTTATTGTACATTATGTCGAACTCAATTACAATCTTGAACAATTTGGTACTTGATGGCTGACAAAGATGGCAGAGACCTGAATTCCAAAAAGCAGTTAAAAGGGGGCTTTGATGTAAATTTACACCTGCTCCAGCATATCAAAATTAACCACAAAGTGAGCCTCAAAGATAATAAAGCTCCCTTTATGAATGTTCAAAGCACATATTAAGTAACAAGTCACTTTGAATGTCATCTGTTGTTCTGTTGGAACTTTCTATCACTGATTATGCAGACACTGAAAATAAGGACTTGAATTGTAAATGTGGTTTTAAGCAATTCACCATGACACAGCTATGAGTCATGCTGTGACATAGCATATACTAAGGCAAAATGTATTTATATTCAACTGTGTCACTCTTACTTCCTAACTGCTCGGCTGCATTCTAGGAAAGAACTGATTCACAGAGGACCTCTTAAAAGTGATTGAAAATTCCTCTGAATACGACGACTGACGGAGAGACCTATGATCTAAACAACGTCTGTGCTGTGACCGGTGTCTGTCCTGTGACTTGTTAAACCTCATTTCTTGTCATCATGTGAGGCCTTACATGTCAATGAAACATTTCATTTGTCTCAGACTTGCATCAAACACTGGAAATCATTTTGAGGCTACAAGAACTTTGGGGGGGGGGGGGGGTATTACGATCTAAAAGGGCTGCGTACCAGTGAACAGTATCAAATGATGTTTGTGTTAGTGTAAACCTCTAGCCTGAAGAAATAACACATAATTAAGTCAACCTCTCTAATAAAAGATACAAATGGTGATGGCATCATTAGCAGAATATATTTAGGGCAAATGATTTGGAAAACAATTTCAGCTAGAGAGACGTGGCCTTCCCACAAAATTCTCTTTCTTCCAAGCATTGAAGGTATAATGAAGCAACTTTCTCTTCAAACGCAATCGAGTTTTGACGTTGTTTTAATCCTGCAAGTGTTCATTTCGTAAAAGATGATCAAAACCACTTGAAAGATTGCAATTAGCATTTTTAGTGAAAATTTTTAAAAAACTATTTTTTCCTGAATTTTTTCCTTGTGTTTCATTATACTGTGTATTACTCGGTTCCACTTTAAGTTGCCATGGTGATATGCATATGATTGTAATATTTGATCTACCTATCAACTGTTTATGATTATTAGCAGCGTGATTATGAAGAGAGGGAGATAGAGGGGTGGCGATGGGAGTGGAAAGGGAGAGAAAGGGGGGGGGGTAGGAAAAACAGGATGCAGAAGTTAAAAGAAATAACTGCAATTATTAATACAACAAAAAAGAACAACATTTAAACCTTAGACGAGACATACATAAAACCAAACCATCATCAGCTATCAAGCAAATATTAAATTGGTTTGAGATTTATCAAGGCTTCTATGAATGAGTAAATTGCAACTCCCCTCCACCCCCCCCCCCCCACCTCAAATAACAGGAAGTGTGCATGGATTGATGGTAGCCTTGATGAAGGAAGCATACAAGAAGAAATCAAAAAAGAGGAAAAGCTTAAGAACTTTCAAAGCGGCTACCTTGACTATGTCTCTCAGGGGATGGGAACTGTTTGTTCACAAATGAAAACCACTTAAAAAGAACAAACTGTGTTAAACCCATCACATTACATAAAGTCTGGACGTTCAAATTAATGCTTCAATAATTGTTCTCGTCATATTTGTGTGCACCCATGCTTGCTTTTGACGTCTCGACAAGTATACAAGATGATTTTCAAATTGAATGTAAAGTTTAGACTAGTTAGCAAATTGATCAGTCGGACACAAAAGGCTCGGATCTGCTTTTTCCCATTCAAACAAATCTGTGAACCGGTAATGGGTAAATTCTACAGACCAATTAAGGTCAGTAAATTGACTTTTCTAACCCATTTAATTGACTTTTCTGCAGCACGACCTTCTTGTTTTAGTTTGGTATCTCCAAGGTCATGGAGGGTGGTGGGGTGATAACCAACCAAAGTTTTGACATTTTCCAATTTGCTTTTAATTTTGGTCAATAAAACCTACCGTACGAAAAGTGTCCGATTGACGAAACGTGAATTGAGTTTCCTTCATATTATCCTTCTATCGGTATAAAAAAACTCGACAGGTTTCGATAAAACTGCAAACCCAGCACAAAGTTAAAAGGCTTTTCTGAGCAAATTGCATTCATGTGACCTTTTACCGGCTTTCAATATCATAAATAACACAGAAAATCAAAAGACAGCGTTAAAGGAATCGATACTAAAATTAGAAAATTACATCATTGTTTACTCATCTCATAGCCCTTTACGGTCAATAACCGTGTTTGGTTGAAGCAGCTGGAATAATTGCGGCTTCCTCATTTTCGGTTGTCTCATCGGCTTGAGCCTTGTGGATACCTGGGCGATGAAGCGCAGTACCTATAATGCCCCCCTCCCCCGCCCCCTCCCGTGTCATCCTCATTCCTGCTTGACCCGCTTGGCTGGTGGTTCCTCACTTTTCTCGGCAGTTGATGCAGAAGTAACACTGAACCCAGGTACCTGGAATGAAGACGATTTTGAATTTATTGGGACTGTACTGCATGACTTGATATAAGATGAACCGATCCTGATTTTATAAAACACAACTCCTGAAAATGTTCCGAGCATTATTTTATGAAATTATTCACATCGAGTGAGCACTATGTATGTCATAATATTCCAGCTGAGTAAACTTTGAATCCATTACTACCCACTTTGTACTTTTAAATGTATACCATATGGCTTTAGTTTTTTTTTCCACATTAGTGTAGAATATGGGTGGCACAAACTGTGAAATTAACACAGCATTAACTTAAAGACAGAGTGAATGGCATCAAGAGCCTCGCCGGGCCAAGTGGGAAAAAAATCGCAACGAGACAACTTCTTGAAATCGTCATTTTTCCATAAACTTGTATACTGATGATGGGAATAAATTATTATTTAAGCAAAATTATCATCCCAGGCCTCCTTATTGACCCAGGGCCATAGCTCACCTTAATCTCCCCCCCCCCCCAACCTACCCCTTTTGCCCAGGACTGTCTTTGTGTAAACATTATGACGGACCGTTTTTGAAGAATTAATCATTATGAAATTGATTCACATCAAGTGGCAATGCTTAAAATCAGTAGCTGTGAGTGTGTATATCCCAGCTGAGTAAACTCTGTAAATAAATAGCTGGGTACATATTTGCCCAACATGTGTTCTCAATTGAACCCTGGACAAAGTTTCTTTACACCCAACATTACTGTTGTATTGGAGTGGCACATAGTATAAAACCCAGTTTCTTTAATACACAGCTGAGCTTCCTTCATGAGTACATTTTTTCATGAGTATATTTTTAGACTGGAGGTGTTATGGACGTATATATA
>JAIPMN010007638.1:0-13957 GCA_020650975.1 Apostichopus californicus
AAAGAAAGATGTGCAAATTGCTGGTTAATTTTCTGTTCAGAACATATATATATTTCATTGATTTGGTAACAATCAAAGATGTAATTAAATGAACAATGGAAAAGTATGGAAAGGTACTGTGCACTTTACTGTATGGGAGGTACTGTGCACTATACTGTATGGGAGGTACTGTGCACTTTACTGTTTTTGAGGTCCTGTGCACGGTACTGTACATAAGGTACTGTACATAAGGTACTGTACATAAGGTACTGTAAATAAGGTACTGTACATTTAGGTACTGTACATAAGGTACTGTACATAAGGTACTGTACATTTAGGTACTGTACATAAGGTACTGTACATAAGGTACTGTACATAAGGTACTGTACATAAGGTACTGTACATAAGGTACTGTACGCAAGGTACTATACGCAAGGTACTGTACATAAGGTACTGTACATAAGGTACTGTACATAAGGTACTGTACATAAGGTACTGTACATAAGGTACTGTACATAAGGTACTGTACATAAGGTACTGTACGCAAGGTACTATACGCAAGGTACTGTACATAAGGTACTGTACATAAGGTACTGTACATAAGGTACTGTACATAAGGTACTGTAAATAAGGTACTGTACATTTAGGTACTGTACATAAGGTACTGTACATAAGGTACTGTACATTTAGGTACTGTACATAAGGTACTGTACATAAGGTACTGTACATAAGGTACTGTAAATAAGGTACTGTACATAAGGTACTGTACATAAGGTACTGTAAATAAGGTACTGTACATAAGGTACTGTACATTTAGGTACTGTACATAAGGTACTGTACATAAGGTACTGTAAATAAGGTACTGTACATAAGGTACTGTACATAAGGTACTGTACATAAGGTACTGTACATAAGGTACTGTAAATAAGGTACTGTACATAAGGTACTGTACATAAGGTACTGTACATAAGGTACTGTACATAAGGTACTGTACATAAGGTACTGTAAATAAGGTACTGTACATAAGGTACTGTACATTTAGGTACTGTACATAAGGTACTGTACGTAAGGTACTGTACATAAGGTACTGTACATAAGGTACTGTACATAAGGTACTGTACATAAGGTACTGTACATAAGGTACTGTACATAAGGTACTGTACATAAGGTACTGTAAATAAGGTACTGTACATAAGGTACTGTACATAAGGTACTGTACATAAGGTACTGTACATAAGGTACTGTACATAAGGTACTGTACATAAGGTACTGTACGCAAGGTACTATACATGGTACTGATTGTGAGGTACTGTGCAAGGTACTGTATGGGAGGTATTGTGCACTATACTGTATGGGAGGTACTGTGCACTTTACTGTTTTTGAGGTCCTGTGCACGGTACTGTACATAAGGTACTGTACATAAGGTACTGTAAATAAGGTACTGTACATAAGGTACTGTACATAAGGTACTGTACATAAGGTACTGTAAATAAGGTACTGTACATAAGGTACTGTACATAAGGTACTGTAAATAAGGTACTGTACATAAGGTACTGTACATAAGGTACTGTACATAAGGTACTGTACGCAAGGTACTATACATGGTACTGATTGTGAGGTACTGTGCAAGGTACTGTATGGGAGGTACTGTGCGTGGTACTGTATGGGAGGTACTGTGCATGGTACTGTACACAAGGTACTTGTATGGTACTGATTGTGAGGTACTGTACGCAAGGTACTTTGCGTGGTGCTGTATGGGAGGTACTATGCACACTACTGTATGGGAGGTACTGTACAAGGTACTGTACACAGATACTGTACACAAGGTACTTTGCATGGCACTGATTGTGAGGTACTGTGCAAGGCACTGTATGTGAGGTACTGTGCAAGGCACTGTATGTGAGGTACTTTGCACAGAACTGTGTACAAGGTACTTCTGTGGTGCTCCCAGCAGAGAAATGGCTATGTAGGGATCACAGCCTATGTAGGGATCACCACCAACTACAAGCTGGATCGCGCAGTTGGTAGTGAGCTGGGCTTGTCACCAAGAGGTCCCTGGTCCTCATCTTTGGTCTATTCTACAGTATAAAATATAGATTGCTGCAACATAAATTGATCAATAATGCTTCGAGTTACTCTAGACTAGTTTATATATATATATATCATCTCTTTGGCATAGGTCAACCAAAGGTCAGAAGGCCGAGCGTTTCACCAGGTTTGCCGTCACCTTCGCAGCTGATTACATCCCCTCCACCAGTGACAAAACAAGATCCACACATCTCTAGCAGCTTGAACAATACCCCCGAAGCAGGTGAGATTAGTGAAGGAAAATTACTTATGTTGTACAAAAATACAAAGATATGACAGTATTGGTACACAAAATTATATTACTGATACACTAACGGGAAACAAGACAATCCAAAGTGTTGAACAGTAACAAACACACCTGCAGTGAATTGAGGATTCTTACTACATGGTTTGAATACACCACATGTTGTGTACGGGTTATGCACAGGTCCATCACAGTAAGCAGTTTGAAGTACTGTCAAAGCTGGTTAATGCATTAATTGTCAAACAGACGTACTGTTACATATCTTAATTATATTGCTAAATTAGATGTAAGGCCTACTATGTTCCAGATTGGACTCTAATTGACAGGTATTCTGGTTAAATCATATTCATATTGGGATGAATTGGGACTAGAATTTTGTACACAGAGAGGGCATGTGCTGGATAGCACTGTAAACGAATTCCTTCACTTTGAATAAATCTTCCTTTTCAAGGAAATCGGCTATCATATTGTAATCAAACAAATACCCCCCACAATTATTACTCAAGGACAGTGTGAATACAGCTTCATAAAGACATTTTCTAGTTTCCTTTTAATGGTTCCCAGATTTTGGTAAGCTGTTCAGTAGAGGAAGCAATACGAATCAGGAAATACATGACTACCTAACTCCAAATATAGGCAGTTATAAAAGTGTCACAGTCAAACGCCAAAGTTTAAAAAAAAACAGTCTTCTTTTGCCACAAAGTATAGGGGTAGTTAGGAGACAGTTCGAAATATTACCAGGCATTACAAAGTAAAGGGGATAGCTCACAACATTATCAGGAATCACAAAACTCAACACATTACCAGATTTTACAAAGTATAAGGGACAACTCAAAACATTACCAGACATTACAAAGTATAGGAGACAGCTCGAAACATTACCAGACATTACAAAGTCTAGGGGACAGATCGAAACATTACAAAGTATAGGGACAACTCAAAAACATTACAAGGTATAGAGGACAACTCAAAACATTACCAGACATTACAAAGTATAGGAGACAGCTCGAAACATTACCAGACATTACAAAGTATAGGGGACAGCTCGAAACATTACCAGACATTACAAAGTATAGGAGACAGCTCGAAACATTACCAGACATTACAAAGTCTAGGGGACAGCTCGAAACATTACCAGACATTACAAAGTATAGGAGACAGCTCGAAACATTACCAGACATTACAAAGTATAGGAGACAGCTCGAAACATTACCAGACATTACAAAGTCTAGGGGACAGATCGAAACATTACAAAGTATAGGGACAACTCAAAAACATTACAAGGTATAGGGACAACTCAAAACATTACCAGACATTACAAAGTATAGGAGACAGCTCGAAACATTACCAGACATTACAAAGTATAGGGGACAGCTCGAAACATTACCAGACATAAAGTTTAGGGGACAGATCGAAACATTACAAAGTATAGGGACAACTCAAAAACATTACAAGGTATAGGGGACAACTCAAAACATTACCAGACATTACAAAGTATAGGAGACAGCTCGAAACATTACCAGACATTACAAAGTCTAGGAGACAGCTCGAAACATTACCAGACATTACAAAGTATAAGGGACAGATCGAAACATTACCAGGCATTAAGGAAAAATCAGAAACGTGAATGCAATGAAATTCTCTGCTGTTCTGAAACACAAACATGTAGATGCAAAATATTTACTTTGTACATAACTTTTGAGGTAACTGAATTTATGTTTGTAACAATAGTGCTACAATTTCTATGAAACTCAAAAGCAATAATGCACCACTATCCTACTAACCCACAAGTACAGTATGTTAGTTGGTTTGAAAATAGAAAAGTGTCAAACATAGTTTTACTTAATTCATTTTGAAAATTTATAAAATATAGTATATTCATCCTTCTAAAACAATCTGACAACAAGGCAATAACAACTAACATCCTGGTAAACTCAAGGCTACAAGACCTGCATTTGCTATAAAGCTGCTCAGTGATTGGTTAAAAGATGCGACTTATATTAGCTCTGTCAAATTGACAGACACTCCTGTTCACTAGGTTTGCAGTTCGTAAACAGTCCATAAATGTTAGTTTAATAATTAAGTTAGATAATTTGGTACTGTTCTGAAATTTCTATGGTAAATTGAACTTATTTGAGTGTTTTTAGCATGAAAGAAGAACCCAACAACGGACCAATCACAAATGCCATCTTTACACATTCAGCCTGGTATAGCCTAGATTTACATGCGATCCTAATGCATGATCGAAAACGTTGAACAGCTTTGATACTGGACTAGCCTAATACAGTAAATGCTTTTCTAGGTTGCAGTAATGCTACTGTATATATAGTAAGCACTCACTGTATGCTGTTAGTTATTTAGAAAGCAACCACTAAATAAATAACTTTGTAGAAGACACTCTAAATTCACTATCCCACCAACACAATGGTGCCTAAGCTTCGTCTGAATTAATCCTGAAAATGGTAAGACTGGATTAATTCTGTGAAGTTCTGAAAACTGAATCAAAGGTATCATGACTTCATTGGGAACTAATTTAACTAATATCCAATATATGTCATGACCAAGAATAGAAAAAGGTAAAAGGATGCACTTCAACAGTATAAATTAGTTTTATTTTATTTATCACATAGTAGCGCTAGTGTGTCAGCTTTTTCATTCGTCGAATAATCTTGTGTTTTTGTATTTACTTCACTCCTCACTTACCTGTCTGCCCACAACCTTAGCACCCTCATTCTACCGTGACTAGAATGAACTGGTAACCTTTTAACACTATGACCGCACCCTCCGGTCAATGCCATTCCTTCTCATTCTACCATCCAAAGATCCAGCATCGTACGTTTTCGTTTGAATTTTTTTTTCTACGTAATTCGTTCGGAACGGTGACCAAGGATTATAGCTTTTTCCATCCATTGGATACTATAATAGATTCACCAGTCGTGCGCAGTCGAATAATCTTGCGATTATGTTTTTGTATTCCCTCAGCAACGATATTTCTGAAGACCACCTGTGTCTGCGGTCCGTATCTTAGCTCATCTAAAGTGAAACAGATGCCGGCCCAGATAGGCCCAGCTGTCCCCAGCTACGTCCTTCAGGATATTGCCCAGCTCTGCATAGATGCAGCCGTGCAACCAAAAGCTGTTTACCCATTCATGAAGGCCTTCCCGACTGGCAGTAGTAGCATCAAAGGTATGTCAAACAATCTAATAGTTGGGCTTAAAAAGATAATTCTGGAAGAAAATGGCACGATCGAGTGTGCGCTTTCTCTTCGACTTTTGAGTAAACCCAGTTTTATAGTAGATTTCTGACAGAGCTGATGTTTTTATTTGTCTTTGCAACCAGTCTGTTTACATATTCTAGTTTGTTGCAGTTAGCATAATGTTTACATTGGAAGGATAACTTTTAAGGTTTGAGGAATGGCCCTTTGAAACATGAAGTGCATCTGTTTTCAAAATAAAGTTAAAAGAACATGTTTTGGTTGAGTTATTAGAATTTATAAAACAATGTAATTATTGAAAATTAACAGTCCTGCACTGAAGAGAGGACTTTATCATCAATATTGCCTTGGACAAGTCTTCCAGATATTAACATTATTTTAAATCAAATATCTTGAACATGGATAGTTTATGGAATCATTAGTTGGAACTCAACAATGTTTTTCATAGACTATGACAAATCAAGACTAATATTCGAACTGACATCATCCTTTAAAAAGTGGAATATTACTTTTGGTAATGGGTTAAAATGAATTACGAAGGATAGTTAGGGGATGTTGGGAGGGGAGGGGGGGGTGGGAGGGGAGATACGAAAGCAGTTTGAAGTGTATAGTAGCAAACAAGAATGACTTTTGGTTTCATGTGTGGAGCACACACTGACTCCATCAAAGGTACTTTACCTTTCATAGTTCAGCGATCCATGCTCTTGAGAAAACTGGAAATGTACCGGTTTGCCAGAATTTTTTTTATAATGCATCGTAGTAATTGAATGTCATTAAATTCCACAAATCCACATTTCATTTGGATGCATGTAAAGTCAAGTTTTTCACCGACCCTTTTGATCTCCTGCCCTTCAGTTTCTTTCGGTGGCAACACATACACAACATTCCTGAAGGTGCCAGAAAGCAAAACAGATCTCTTGGAGTATATCGATAAACTCGCTGAACAACTCCTCTGCTGTGAAAACTTTTTCTCCTCAAAGCAGATTCAGGGAATCTGTCCTAAATGTGCCAGGGAAGGTAAGAATGAGATCAGGTAGATCCCTGAAACAGTTTTGCTTGGTGATCCCAATTTTTCCTCTTCATTATCCTCGTGACCCTCCAGTGGCTAAGCCTGGGGAAGAAGGTCTACCCCCCCTCCCCTTGGAGCAATTATGATTAAGGGTGCGACCCTCCATTGTTTTGGCCTTTGGGAATATTCTATCCCCCCTCGCCTTTGAGCAATTGTTATATGATTAAGGGTGTGACTAGCGTTGTGCGGTAGTGCAAACTCACACAACCGGTAGTGTTGCAACATGAATCCCGGTATCGTAACTACAACCGGGATTTTCCTCAACATTTCATCTATTGTTCAAAGCACTAAAATCAACAAGTCACCACGCGGCAGTGTTGAAAACCTGTTTGATTTCGCGCGAACACACGTTAAACAACTACCTATTTCCCGCTGGTGTTCGAACAGCGAAGACACCAAGCATGCGAAGCCTGCGAGCATAATGGCGTGGGGTCTAGGGGCTTGACTTAGGGCCCCAGCAGGGTGAAGGGGTGGGACCGCTTGTTGGGGTCCAGGCGCAAAGCCCCCTGAAAATGTTGATATATTTGAGTGTCTGGTGATCAAAAAATAATCGCATTTGCTGATGCAAAATTCTGACACTTTTTCGAATTAACATTCGAATTAACACGAAACTAATAACAAACTTGAAAATGACATGTTAGAGTAGCTACATTAAGATGAAATTTTAAAAGATATTTTATCTTTCTTACAATCTCTAAAAAGTTGAACTTACAAAACTTCCGATATTATGAAACAAACATCGATCGGCAATAGTCCGTTTGTAAACTACCACACACTGAATACTAGCGTGTACAATACGCATAAACCAACTGCAGTGCAGTCGTATTATGTTGTGGTGTGACGTACTTAAAAGACTACGGTACACCTGCAGCACGTTTGGGTTACGAAAATATTGGCATTCTTCCAGAAAAGTTCTCACAGGTGCATGTTAGACTAGACCACTGCTGCGATGTATGTATAAGTAGCAATCGGTACAAAGGTCAACTCGGGGTAAGTTTGCTCTGCGGTCTTTCGTCGCGTCCGAGAGCCCCGATACTTAACACTTAGCACAGAGAAGTTGTAGAAATTGATATATGTGTGATATTTATTTGTTTATTTAACATTAAGGGTAAACTCGGTTAGCGTTAAGCTAATCAACCCCCGAGGCCCTGAAATACAAAAGCTAAAAGTAGAATAAAAATAAAAGAGTCATAATAAGAACAATAAGAATACAAACGTGAATAAAAAGATGGCAATGGATAGCTGAATCATAGAACAAATGAAACATCGAGGAAGGAAGAAAAGAAAATCGTTCGAACTGATGTCAAACTCATACAAAAGAAAACGCTTACTCAGTTTGCGTTAACATACCAACAAAAAATATTCATGTAAACTTTTACTTCGGTTTTACCCCTATTCAAAATCACAGTTAGTGCTTTGGCTTTAAGGTTACAAGTTGGCATGAATTTTAATTGTGCTAGCCTCAGAAATGTCTAGCTTAAGACTTAAGTTGTTCTTTATAGGACCTCGTTAAAAGCTAATACTTAATTTTGCGTACTAACTGCTCTGATATAAATCTTAGAATTTAACAGTACATGATTGTGTTCAAGTTCATAGATTTTTGCTAAAAACGTAAACATTCTAACTTTTTCTGGCTGAAGCCTACTTCTGTTTGAGGTAACAATGTCCCCAGCTGTACTAAAAAGTTGCTCAGAGAAAGAACTGGATCCCCAAATACACAAATCTTTCTTTGCCAAAAGAGCAAGCCAAGGCAACTTGACTGCCTCTCCCTTCCACCACTCCAGTGGGTCGGCCTCCCATTGAATCAAATCGGTGGCAAGATATGTGCCAATCTCTTTCTTGACTTTCTCCTCATTGGTGAGTTCTGCAGATTGGCCACCAACACCACCAACTTGTCCTCGCTTTTTGCCTATTGCAGCAGATCTGCAAACTTTCTTTTTCCTTGAACGTGATTACATTCCCCTTCACTGGTTTCCCCTGAAACTTCACTAAGAATAAAAGGGTTCTTAGCTTTCTTTTCCATATTACTTCTACATTCTGCAATAATACAGTTCTTTGCTTCTAGTAGTTCATCGTCGTCGAGGTAATCAATTCGGTACCGGGGGTCTAGATAACATGCTATTTTCAATAATGTGACAAAGTCTTTCCCTTCGTAGCGAGACCAGAAGTCCTCTAACATTGGTCGTTTCATGTCTTTTGTGAGTTGGGTGTCCCCTTCCTTTGCGGCAAAAATCTCTGCTTCAAAGAGTGCGAGTGTGGGAATGACTGAACTAATGGTTACATGATTTTCCCCAGAAATCATGTCCGTAAACTTGGAGACCTGCTCTAGTGTGCTACAAATGCTTTCTAGAACATCTTTGTCCTGCCATGTTGGTAAGAGGTGGCTGGTCTTGGGGTCCATGGCCAGCACCCTTCTAACTGCCTCGTCATGGTCCAACAACCTTGTAACCATTTCGTACCTGGACCCCCAGCGTGTTACACTTTCCTGTGAAGATAATGAAATAAAGGGAAATATAATTCAGATTGCGATTTTCAATTATTAATATCATTTTGTAATTTCTTTAATCATACTCCATTATTGAAGCGACAATTGAAAAACCAGGTTATAAATGAATGCCTGTATATCTGATCCGTTTTCAAATTGAATTGTTAAAAATCATATTCTTTGATATGTTGGAATGAAACAGCTAAGGCTTAGAGATCAAAGTGAAACTTTGTTATGTTCGTGATAACAGGGAACAGTATGAATGAAATTTGGACCCTCCAGTATTGTCTGGGAAATGGTCTACTCACCCCCTCCCCTTGGAGCAATTATGAAATGGTCTCCTATGACCAAGTTTTATATGACTAAATGGTGCTAAGTTGCAAAATGTTATAATTTGAAAGTAATGCATTTTCTGACTTACTTGGGATAAATTTTTTCAAAGTAGCTTTTTGTATTAATTTTTGGTAAGATTTTGATACAATGCCTACAAGAATCCTATAACAATACCATTCATTAGCACAGCTAAATAGATCTATTCAACATATGCAGACAAAGGTAAAATTCAAATAAAGTTAAAAAAATATTTTTGATATTTGCATGCAGATATAGTACTAATATGAAAAAGTGTCCAGGCAACCAACTTTTCGAGCAAGGTTGGAATCAGTTTTAACTTGCTCGTTAATTTAACTAAATTCATTTCTTGAAAAATAACTAATATGGTGTCTTCGTTTGATCAAATATAATCTTATTTTGATCTGTGCATACTGTAGATGTTCTGTCATAAGTATCATATGAAAAAGAAAGACGAAACACTGCTTTTAAATGGATATCAAATTCCAAAGAAGGAATGAGTTATTTTGGTATCGCATAGCAAAGTGATATGCCAAAATATGGGGAAGATGTACTACTGTGTTTATGCACAGAACTATTTGTTTGTTGTTGTTTTTCTTTCTTTTATGACAAGGCAACTAAGCAAACATCAAAAAACTGCTTTGCCAAATTTGAACTCTAATTTATTCCCTGACAAATCCTACCTGGGTAGTAATAATAATAATAATTATAATAAGGCATTTATATAGCGCCATAACTATAACGATATTCTATGGTGCTTTACAAGGACAAAATAAAACATACAAATGAACAAAAACAGCAACAAGAAAGAAAAGAGAAAAAATAGGATTACTTAAAGGCCTTATTAAAGAGAACTTTCTTCAGAGCTTTTTTGAAAGAGAGAAATGTGGATTGATTAGCAACCGAAGACTGCAAGTTCCACAGCCTGGCCCCAGTTTTATAGTAGTAGTATTATTGTACTCTGCTGATTTGATGTCAGAAGTATCAAAGCATTATCTGTGTCCCTCCAGGACATATTTTATTGGTGTACTGTTTAAGTTTTTGCATATCAGTATTGAAGGTTCTAATTAGTATTGTTCATGTGTAAAACAAAGGGCTATACATCTTTACAATTGTACATACCAATTTGACAAATTTTTCGTAGCATTTTTGACCGATTAAATGACTCCCTGCCATTTCCGTATTTTGCTGCAGACTTACCGAGTTCCCAACTTAGTCCTCTCCCTCAGCACAGACCAGGTACGACGAAAAGAAGTTTATCTACAGACTCCCCCATCGATTCAAAGGTGCCAAGAAATGTGGTAACAGAGGGTAAGTATTGAATGGGTTGGAGAGAGGGGAGAGATGGGGTGACAGAGGGTAAGATTGGTGGGTGGGAGAGGGGGAGGGATGTGGTAACAGAGGGTACGTATTGAATGGGTTGGGGGAGATCACATGCTAAGAATTGAATGGGTGGGGGAGGGATGTGGTAACAGACGGTACATATTGAATGGGTTGGGGGAGATGTCATGTTAAGAATTGAATGGGTGGGGGAGAGATGAGGTGACATAGGGTACATATTGAATGGGTGGTTAGAGGGGAGGGATGTGGTAACGGGAAGTTTGGAATGGGCGGGGGAAAGGGGAGGGATGTATATATCTTGACTGGTTAAACCCTCCTTATTCCAGGAGCTGTATCACAGTTAGTGTTGTCCATCATGTCATTATGGTGGTAGATGTTCTTCAAAGCTTTTTTACTTTCCAATTATAATCTCTGATTTATCCTTGAAATGTGTTACATTTGGTATTGTTGCTTGGCTCTCCATATTCTCTGTATTAAAAATTTGAAATTAAAAATGTTATTTTTCCTATGTGGATACTGATTTAAATATTGTATCGACAACATTTCCAGCTTACTTGTCATGGTAACATTATCCATTCAGCTGTTACCAGATGCATTCTTAAAATATCTTTAATTTTGAAAAATTCAAATCCTTTACCTTACAAAGTCCAATGAGGATATGGTTTTGACTTGAAAGATTCCCACACACCATGACTTTACTATGCAGCATTGATTCTCCCACACCATGACTTATTCTACAATGCAGCATTGAGTACCCCACACCATGACTTAACTATCCAGCATTGATTCCAAAACACCATGACTTTTCTCTACTATGCAGCATTAAAACCTCACACCATGACTTTACTATGCAGCATTGATTCTACACATCATGACTTTACTATGCAGCATTGATTCCCCCACACCATCAGCATTGTTACGAACGCAGGAATGCGTCCAGGAAGCAGTGATTGAGCCAGGGACGCAAAATCTTCAAACTGCTTGCGTACGATGGACGCAACCCTATTTTTTTTAGAAACTAATACAAAATGTGCATTCATACCACAGTCATTTCTTCCTTGCAAACTTGCGTAAATCTTCGGGTTCCTTTAGACCACGTGCCTCAGGTATTTTTTGGTGCAATCTTCAAGTGTAAACTACTGTATTTCATGCATCCTCAAAAGTAGCCATTGAAGTTTGAGATTTTTAATCAACATTGTGTAAAGACTAATTCACATACTATGATTTTGGTGGAGCTGGTTGTTTGCAAATACTGCAAAGCATCCAGGGTAAATGTTGGATCAGTTGTTCTATGGTTGGATGTAGTCTGCACTTCGCGAGCAACATGAAGGTTGCAATTGAAGTATGTAGTCAATTCACTCACTGAGCTAGTTAACTAAGCCGACCAAGCAAGTTAATTCATAAAACGAAACCAGTTCGGAGTTTCGATTTGCGAGAGAGATATTGTGGGGTAAATAGATAATGCACAACCTCGCTCAGCATGATTATAATTTTTTAGATCTGGAAAATACAATACGTGTTGCAGGTACGGCGATATGATCGTTGCTTCACAGGCTTTCAGGATTTGCGCATGTGCAGTTGACACTCATTAATGAACTGCGTGGAATTTAGCGAGATCTGCACACTGTAGATACAGGGATTTTTTAAGTAGGTCGTAGGTGATATCCCTGCAAGTTCAAAGCACGGAGCTACTAAGGAGTTGTTGATTAGGGAAGTATAAGAGCGGTTGAATGTGGCAGGGTGGTTGTACTTTATTTCTGACATTCATAGCATATGGTTACAGCTTTTGAAGGGCTCATTTAAATAAGTTGAAAAGTACATTATTATTTTTTTGCTGGCATTTTGCTTAGACAATCTTATCACTTGATGTCTGACAGTCACGGCATATGCACGCAACATTGAAGGAGCTCGATTAAAAAGTGCAGTAGTTTTATGCTGGTATTTTGTCTAGAAACTCATTTTTTCTGATATTCACAGCATATCCATAGCCTATAACATTATCATAGACACTTTGCGTTGTGGTTGTATACCGTACAGCAGTGTGCATTGCATGCCGTCCATGCCTGCATATATGGTAACTAGTCTGCAGTCAAATTTCTCGCTTTAGAGTCGTTTCTTTGTTGTATATTAGTTAAAGGTTTCATCATTAAATTTTGTTTGTACACATTAAAGTCCTAATTAGTTTAAGGTTTCGTCATTTCATTTTGTTTGTACATATTATAGTCCTACCACTATACGCTTACCTTATGCACAAGCCAGCGTATTGTCAAGGGTCATTATAACTATTAATTGTATGTTCTTATAGAGGTATTGTAAAGTGTAAATTTTTCAGGGAGGACAGCAGCCTAGTCGCAAGCTTCACTGAGCCGAAGCAAACAATTTTTAAGATGCTGCGTCCCGTGGACACAAGTTTTAAAATCCCAGTAACAACAATGACCATGACTTTACTATGTAGCATTGATTCCCACACACCATCACTTTACTATGCAGCATCGATTCCCACACACCATGATTTTACCATGCAGCATTGATTCCCCCACACCATGACTTTACTATGCAGCATTGATACTGCCACACCATGACTTTACTATGCAGCATTGATACTCCCACACCATGACTTTACTATGCAGCATTGATTCCCAACACCAGGACTTTTCTCTACTATGCAGCATTAATTCCACACACCATGACTTTACTATGCAACATTGATTCTCCCAAACCATGAATTTTCTCTACTATGCAACATTGATTCCCCCACACCATGACTTTACTATGCAGCATTGATTCCCCCACATCATGACTTTACTATGCAACATTGATTCTCCCACACCATGAATTTTCTCTACTATGCACCATTGATTCCCCCACATCATGACTTTACTATGCAACATTGATTCCACCACATCATGACTTTGCTATGCAACATTGATTCCCCCACACCATGTCTTTTCTCTACTATGCAGCATTGATTCCCCAAACCATGACTTAACTTTGCAGCATTGATTCCCACACACCATGACTTTACTATGCACCATTGATTCTCCCACACCATGACTTAACTATGCAGCATTGATTCCCCCACACCATGACTTTACTATGCAGCATTGATTCCCAACACCAGGACTTTTCTCTACTATGCAGCATTGATTCCACACACCATGACTTTACTATGCAGCATTGATTCTC
>JAIPMN010007639.1:0-10066 GCA_020650975.1 Apostichopus californicus
AAAAGAAGGTGTACAGGAATTTTCAAATGAAACAGACAGACAGTTTTGATGTTACAATAATTGCGTTGATTACATTCACTTTTTCATGAACCAGCAGAAATGTTGCGTACGAATGACACCTAAATAAGCAGTACTGTATTGTGCACATGTCTAGAATATTGAACAGATTCACAGTTGTACAGTATCCACACTGTACATGTATGCATTAAATGCCTGAGAAGAATGATAATTTATGAAATTTGAACAATGATGTTGAAAGAATCAAAATCAATTGTTGATTAACACCTCCATGATTATGTATTTTAACAAATTTTCAAGGACATAGGAACAGACAATCGATATCAACAGAATTGAAAATCTGGGAAACGATGTCCAGCAGAGAAATATATTGATATCAACACAAGAATAATAATTTGATATTTTACCAATTTTAATCAAGATGTTATAGCATGTGTGCAATTTCTGTGGATGACTTTAACGGCCCAAAGCAGGTGTACAACCTGTTTGCAATTTAAGAATGCATGCGTGCTTGCAATGTTAGTCCAACAGAACTCATTTTATTCTGTAAATTAGAAATAACAGTCGACTTCTTTGATAGAACTCAAATTTTGAACAGTAGAATTTATGAGGCTTATCATGACTTACAATAATATTATAAAAAGAGAGCTAAAAAAAGTTAAGTTTCGTTACACAGTGCAGTATGTAAGATTGTCCAAGCACACATGATAATACTTTTGGCATGCGGCCCATTTAGCAACATACATAGATGCAATAGACGATTATTGTAAACATACTGAAAAGAACAGTTCAGTTAAAGTTTGTACAGCACACGGTTTATCATGAAATTTATCATGACTTTTGTTAATTTAATAAAAAGAATGAAAATAGTCACTTCCCTGCTACAGAGCAGTATTTTCCAGTGTCCAAACACTAACTACTGTAGATACTTTTACTATGCAACTAATGCTTTTGCTTTTGGCATGTTGCCCATCTAGGTACAGTACAGTTTACAAATGTAATATAGCAGGTTATTGTAAACATACTAAAAAAAAAATTATACTTCAGCATACAGAAACACTAGTATGTCAGTAAATGCTGAATTCATGTAAAACACAGTTCATCCTGTAGAATAACTTGCTTGAGTACTGCAGCATATAAATCTAATCATCTGTCATTTTAGTGTGTTTACAGTACTATACAGTACATGTACCAATCTGTATTATTAAAAGCTTGAAAAATATTTTCGGGATTTTGCAAAACAGGCTAACATCCTAGAAGTTTCTTTGTACATAAACTGAATTTACAACTGTCCAACAACTACAGTGCACACATTAGATCTAGTACAGGTTTCTATGTCATGGCATGAATGAACTACTCAGGTACTGTTCTTACCAGAAAACTACAAACTAAATGTCCTATTGCAAATATTGCAAATATCGGAATTGTCAACACGATACACTAGTAGGGAGTATTATCCAAGCAGTAACCCAGGAAGGAATCTTTGTTGGGACAACACATTTTTAATCTTACTGTCTAGACACAATGTTGAGGTAACCATAGTGCAACTGTACATATACTGCCAACTACAGTACTTTTGCTAGTAATCACTGTCTCAAATTATAAATAACCTGTCACCCATCCCCAACCCTGTATCTTTTATGTTACAATTTACAAGTGCACAAAGCACAACACGTTTTTCGTAATACTGATCCAATTTACTCAACCTCGGGTCTCGAAAGTCAGGCTATTTCAGTTTTCACTGGCTATATGCCTGTTGATTTCATGTTTTGCTAGTAAAGAAAAAGGCACATGTATTTTTTTGCCAGTAGATATTAAGAACATAAACACACGATAAGTTAGGGAACATTTGACAATAAAAACTTGGCACGATTTCCGTACCTAAGGTAAGCCTTTTTACTGCTTACTTTCAGCAACTATCACTCAGCAATTCCCATCAGCAGTTACAACTTACACTACAGTAGCAGGTGTACTATATACATATTACTAACTACATTGGACGGTTATACTAACGTTAATACAGTACTCAGTGGCCTACTAACTTACGCCTATCCATATTGCATACTACACACGTTATTTTCCTTTAAAGCCATTAACATTTGTCTCCACGAGACTATCAACTGAACACAAAAGATGATATTTTCACAAAATTTAAGACTTACCGATCACTTCATTTAATTAAAGTCAGTTGCAAATACTCGATTAAACCAATCCTGTACACGTTTACGTTGTCCTAGATCAACATTTTCTAGAAACGAAATTTACTTTGGACGTCGGTTACTGGGCGAAGAGCGTCTGTAGCGATGAGACAGGAATTTCAACTGTCAAAACAACGTACACTGAGCAGCTGTTTTCGTCACGTGGTACTGATGAATATGCAGTTTGGCAGGTACAACTTTTTAAAGAATAGATGGCAGCACATGAAAATCGTAAAAGAAGCTCAATGAACAATCTTTTTCTTTTTTATATTGTTGTTCCTTTGCCAGGTAGGCAATATACAGCTATGTCAGATGCCATGGCAAGAGTTACCATGGTAATGGTTAATTTCATGAGTAGCTACAGTCGGGAGGTCCCCCATGGTGGGATACCCCAGGGTGACTGTAAGTCCATGAGTGAGGGAGGGGTCAAAACGTGTCCGTTTGTGTGTGTGTGTTCAACTTTGTGTCAAAACCTCCTCCTAAACGGCAGAACCGATTTTGGGAAGGCACCCCGGGCCGAACCCTTGTGTCTCGCATAGCCCCGGAACCAAAGCGAAAGGTCATGGGTCAAAGGCTAAATTTACTATAATATACTAACTCCTAGGGGAACAGTGAATAGACAAAGAACATTCACAGGCATAATGAAAATATCAGGTACTGGGAACTGGGCTCATAAGTCACGTGGTTAAAGGTCAAATGTATATTCTTAGCGCAATTATGTGTAAAAAAACTCCTCCCTAAATGGCTAGGCTCTTTTTTTCGTCTAGCTTTAAATTCTCTGATTGTGTCAATCAATTGTTTGTAAATTGTTTACTTGTTGTCTGAATATTACTGCTGGAGGATCTGGGTGTGCGAAAACTATTTGATATTGTTAGATTTATAGTTAAGGCATTTAGTATTACATATTATAAGCGATCATCTACTACGTGGTCTACTATTTCCAACGGGCAGAAACTTCATTATTCTTTTCTTAATATTTGAAGTAGCTGACATGTGTTCTTTCTATAGGCTTCAGTGTTTCCTACAGTTCCTTTGTTTCGAACATAGCAAGCTAACATTAAGGAAATATGATGTAAGTTTACATGAAGTCCTTCTTTATGGTTGCAATTATTAAAAGATGTAGGAGACATCCGTCAATTCTTAATGTCGCTACCAACCCCCCCCCCCCTCCCCCAATCTCAGCCAAAAAAGAACTTAGCCAAAATCAGGGTAACGGCACGAGAAACTATTGCCCCAGCTCAGAAGCCATTTTCAAAAAGTAATATAGTCAGGGGAATCTGACATCTGGTTGGTTTTGAATTGGGAGTCTACTGCCCTCTAAAGGGATGAACACCCTGAGCAACTGTGATATTGGTTTGTTCTATGGGCTATACAGACTAGATACAGACTATATAGTATGGGCTACAGACTATATAGTATGATAACATTGTGCAATCTATTCTGGTGTACTGATGCGTTGATCCTGTTTGTTAATGAAGAATATTAATTATCGATGGAAAGTGCATAGTGCACTCATACTGCTGCACTCATTAATAGATACAGGTAACACATTAATGGTATATTTCTTGAACAGAGGCCACGAATGAAGATCAACGTGAGATCTTCAACTGTAACAATTAATACATAATTCAAAATTATTCCATTAATCCAAATAAAAATATAGAACAAATATATGGAATGGTTAAGGATAAAATTAAAAACAGTATGACACATCAATCAGTGTGACAAAATCTACCTGATCATTTATACCTCCATTAGTTAGAGTTTTAAAGTTATTCATGGAGTTTCATATATGATAATTGCTATAACTACTGTACAATATCATATAAAGTTCCTTTAATGGTTTTGGCCAGTGGCATGTTATTAATGTCATAACTATGTTGTTGATTTATCATTTAAGAGAGTTATATATCCTACACTGCTACGTGAAAACTGTATATTGCTGATAAGGGGAATTTGCTGGCCGGGGGCTGAAGAAAGTATGTAAGGTACTATTATTAACCGATCTATATACCAGAGACGCCTTTATAAATATGAACATATAGCGTTGTGAACTTTCCCATGCTATTCAATTAGCCTATAAAGTTGATGTTCAACTCTACAGGATTTCCGATGACGTCATTGTTTAGTTGTATAACTTCAACGGACTTCCGTAATTCACTTTCACACACCATGTAATCTGTAAAATGATTTTATCTGATGTGTCTTGCAATATATATATATAATGCGGAGTTTGTCCCACATGTGTTGTCCAATTATCATAGGCAGGAACTAAACATATACATGTTTTGTTATGTAGGCAAATTGACATATAAACGCCAACGTAGCTAGATTATTATTGCTGAGATGTCGATTTTTATGTATATAATTTATCGCACAAACTTTTCCATCACATTACGTCCATGCAGTCACATATTTTAGGGTGCGTGGTCATGCAAATTAAGAACACAGTATGAACTTGAAACAAATTGATGCCTTTATTAATAAGATTGTTTTTCAGCTCTAATATCAACGTTTCTTTATTGAATTAGTCATTCACCACATATTGAGGGAATAGGGATGACAATTTTTCCACTTCAACCATATGAAGGCGCGTATCCACGGGGAAGAAGATTGGGTGGGCACCCCCCCCCCCCTTCCCCACCAACTTTTCAACCTGACACAAAAACAAATAACAGTAGTTATGAGCACAATTCTTGCTTTTAATCCTAATTTATAGTTCAAATAACTCTCAGAATATATCATCAGACGACTAAAGTATTTCTGGTTTGGGGAGAGTGAGGGGGGGGGGTGGTTAGGCACCATCGCCTGGAAATTTGGAACCGATATTACCGACTCTAGGGTCACACTTTCTCTTTTACATATTCCTAGGTCCGACCTAGATATTCGACTGTTTTGAGGGAGCACTCGGCTTGAGTTCTTAAAATATTAACAAATTAAGGGCGTGTATGTAACAGCAGTTCAAAATGATGGTGAAAGGATGGAAAGAGGTGGGAGAAATGGGTTGATAGAAGGGTAGGAGATATCTAGGCCAACGACACACGACACATTCATATGCAAGGTATAGGTCAAGTGTATATGTGAAGGCTACAGTATGTACAGACATTCTGAGTTGGCGGGTGGGGGGTGGGGGGGCAACTGTTTAAGGTAGGGGACAAATTTGGGTCTTTAATCTTGAGGGTTTTTTCTGGTACACATGATGGTGACACAAGTTGTAGGATAACAGCCAGTAATGTGCACGGACCGTAGGGGGGAGGGGGTGTGGGGATTCTCGGTTTCCATGTTCCGGTCAGGCTATAAGAGCCTGTATATGTATGTGTAGTGGTTAATTCGCTGTACGAGATTTTGCAACCCATTGCAGCTCAACAGAAAAGCGAAGAAAAAATGTTGACAAACAAGATTTGATATGTTTTGAAGTATTTATGAAATATTTAAATAATGTACATTTGATCATTAAAGTTTTTCTTCATTATATTAATATATCAATTCGACTGAGGTATATGGTTCATTTTGTTGGCTGCATGCAAGGTATATGTATCGCCCATAGGCCCATATAATATATTATACGCATTTAGGGTTGAAGTGTAGTACTATAGCCTATACCGCCATGATGGCTGGTACAATTCGGCATGTGTTCAAAATAAAAGACGCTTTGTTCCTGTCCAAGTTTTAAAGCCACGAACATACTGATAAGCGATGATACCATCGTTGTAGTCACTCCCATTCTTGGCCGTACTCTTGAGCTTTCCACAAATTCGAGGATTTTCTCTACCGCTTTCGCACTTATCTTCATGGTAATGAGTGACCTTCGGAATTGATCGATGATGTGAGAGACGTCCAAGCTTCCGATTGACCATATGACCAGTATAAACGAGATTGAAATGTTTGCCCAACAGAGTATATTCACGTGCAAACTAATGTTTTTGGCTTTACTGTCAGGTTGGTCCTCACAAAGCGCCATCTTAAATAGATACTGCCACACACAAACAGTGGTAACTCCCCACGTCATATTGGTTGTGAAATACACAAAGTATATCGCGATGTATTGTTGGAAACAATTAAAGTCTTGAATAGCGTGGCCGAGTACTTGTCGACAAGAGTCGATATCTCTTCCATGTATCGCGATGTATTTAGATATCAAATAAAACTGCCGTTGGAAGGAGAGTCTGGTCAGATATACTACATACTGAAAGACGGCACTGATAAACATGATCACACCGCAGCAAATAACCGATATGAAAGCATGTCTCGTTAAGAAACCCATAAAATGAAAGTATACAAATCCGCGATACGCAGCTGCCATCGGAGGTAACACGAAACAGGCCGTTAGTAAAGCCTTGCCTGGGATACCTGTTGAGAGAGAGAAAAAAAACACATAATTAGATCGGTGTTCATTATTAAATTCTGATATAACATATTGGATAATACAGTGTGAACTTGTCATCACTTCCTGCTGACGTCATTTCCCTATCGACGCATCCGTCGGATATATATATTACAGAAAATGTATGAAACGGATATTATCCATAATTCGAAATACAAAGGATAGAGAAAGACAATGGTCGTATAGATTACACCCTATTGTCTTCATTCATGGATGTCACTATTTC
Organism: Apostichopus californicus; assembly: GCA_020650975.1. Taxonomy (NCBI): domain Eukaryota; kingdom Metazoa; phylum Echinodermata; class Holothuroidea; order Aspidochirotida; family Stichopodidae; genus Apostichopus; species Apostichopus californicus. The sequence goes on from JAIPMN010007639.1 coordinate 6,827, forward strand.
TTTCCTTCTCAGGAAACTGTCCGTTTCTTTATCGGTAATTATGTCCGCTTAGACATCCTAAATATCCTAGGAAATTTGGTAGGATTCATTGTATACGCATCCCTCCAACCCCCCCCCCTCCTTTTACCCCCCTTACTAGGTAGGTCTCTTATCAATGTTCTAATGTTGGTCAAAATAATTAAGTATTTTTTCGTGCCACGATTCGGTTTAGAAGTTAGGCAAAAAAATCGTCAAGCTCTCGGTGCGATCGTCACTATACGTTGAACCAGGGAGTTGTTATGGAACAACTCCCTGGTTGAACAAGCTTTCTGACTAGATATGCTTATTATATTATAACGATTGTCATATTAAACTTCATGCCAACGTAAATATATATCAGTTTCGATCTCGTTCATTAGCTATTAAGTCTATAAAACATTTACCTTTGAAAGCAATTCGAGGATCTCTATACACACTGACCTTTCTGTCCAAAACCAATAAACTGAAGCCGTTTAGTGATGTACCTTGCGTTAAATACCATTGTCCACGATGAGCATGAGTGGTTTCGTTGGAGAGCGGCACTCATTACTTTAGACAGAAAGTTAAAAGCAGGAAACTGAAGAAGTATCAGTAAAAATATGCCGTATGATATAATATGAAGAGCGTGGCGTGAAATATCTATGTCATGGACGTAGTAACAGAAATCGTAAATCAACACCGAAATAGCTCCAAATACGATCGTCGTAGATAGAAACCAGCTGCCTGGATGATTCCAAGCAGCTATACCTGAAATACAAACAACAATCAAAAATATCGTAGTTAGTTAATCGCTAATTATTTTTAATTTTTGTTGAAAGAAAAAAAATCGTATATTACAACTGTCGTGAATCATCTCTTTGGGCTGATAATTTTTAAATAGTTCATACTGCAAAAATCACCATAGCAATTTAAGTTCGTTAGCTCGACTACAATCAAGTCTGATTTGTTACCTATGGCAACAGCAGCCGCCTCCCTCTCTTTACCCTCCAATAGCGTATAGTTTTACTATAGGCCTACATGGATTCGTGCATGTGTGCTAATAAAGTCTATACATAATCCATTATTGAAAAAAGATAACAGATCGTCAGAAATAGTCTCATGATGTGATATCAGCCAGTCGCTGAGCCAAGGATGAAAATAACGGATAGAAAGTGATTGCAGAATTCAAAATATTCCGAAGACATCGAATATTTCATTTTGAAAATAATGTAAGAGAATAATGTTTTTTCTTATGTTTAATATGATCGATACATGAACAGGAAGGAGTGGTCAGCATGTGTACTTTTATAATCTGATGGAAGTATTCCGCTAATTCATTTGCCGGCGGGAAGAGGGCGGGGGGGGGGGGCGCTGTAACTGGGTGGGTTTGAAAACATTGAATATATTATACTGTGAGAAAAAACGCGTGACGAGTCTATTAAGAATACCCATACAGAAATGTTTAGTTTCTTTTTCTCGAAGAAATAGACTCTATTAATTTTTGCAAATATGTCCCGGCATTTGAATAAGAATTAAATAATACGATGTCTATTTTAAAATGATCACACACCCCTCCCCTCCCCCAACTATAACTCACCACAACTCACCAATCCATACCATATCACCCAAAGCCTTACTAAACCGGCTGTTTCACGTCAAACGTATTATTTTAGCAAATAGCTTTACGATCGTTACTGAATTTTCATATTGTACCCTGCAGGGGGGTCTATTGTACCCTGCAGGGGTCTATTGTACCCTGCAAGGGTCTATTGTACCCTGCAGGGTCAACTATAATGCCGATACTTACCGCATTCTTTATCATCATATCTCTTCGGTACCCCATCGTAGTTCCACCAGTAACTTTCGCAACACTGACAAGGGGGCAGGCTTGCCCTTCTCGTGTTGTCACTGTCTAGAAGTTTTTCATACGATGACGCGGTTTCATCAGATTCTCCGTACCATTGATTTTCGGGTTGGAAGCTGTGTTTGTTCATCATGTACCAGGTTATATGATCTTCTGATTGGAGAAACTGAAACTGTGACAGAGAGTAGAGGCGATGTATTGAATGGCTGGGGAGGGGGAGGGGGTAGTGACAGCATCGCATGCACGAGGACTGGAGTGGAACCAATACGTACGGGGTTACGTTAACCAGAAAACACACCCGTACAAAATCCTCCGTACGGGTCTGGGAGATAGGGTAGGGTATATAGGGCAGATATTTGGGAGATAGGGTAGGGCAAATTGGGGTTAAGTGGTACGTGTATCCATATGGATCATAAAAAGTGTGCCCCAGTTTTTTTCCCAGAACAGTTACTCACCCACCCTACCGTCTACAGAAATGAATAAGAGAATTTGTTTATGAATTGCTGAATGAATGAATAGATGTATTAGCGAGTGAATGAATGAATGAATGAATAAAACTACACAGATGAATACTGCTGTTCATGATCACAAAGTGTCTCATATATTCTAACACTTGGTGTTTACGTGAAAGGAAGAACACCGTCACCGATTTTATTGTATTCTTCTGTTTTCTTTGTTATGTGATCTTAATATTGAAATACATTTTTTTCTGAACAGAAGTTTTGATTTTCTAATATCAGTGATGATCATCCACAATTCACTTCAACTAAATGTGTGCGGCTCTCGATTCATCTTTAAAGTTATTATTATTATCACACCATTCCAATAACAAAAATAAAACAACGTTTTAGCGAAGTATTTCTTTGCTTAAGCAACACAACCAGCCATACCTTTGTTCTTTCTTTGCTCGCTTGCAATTTGCATCGGAAACATCTTCTGACTCCTGTCACTTGACTATGCTGGAAGATACAGACAAGTTTCATCACCAAAAGAACAACAAAAGGCAACCGACTTGCGACTTGTGGTGACGTCACATCCTCACTGTCATTTGGTAAAGTATTATTCTCCAGGTTAGCGCTACAGTCAGACGTTTTATGGGGTCCTCTCAAGATGGGTTTGGCTTCATCTTCCGAGTCACTAGAAGAGCTAGAACTATCACTCTCGCAGTCACTTTCATAAAAACAAAAAAAAAACAGACAAAAACAGAGTAATAATTATAGTAATAATAATGATGAGAGTAATAATAATCATAGTAGTAGTAATAATAAATATAATAATAATGATAATAATAATAATAATAATAATAATAATAATAATAATAATAATAATAATAATAATAATGATAATTATGATATTAATAATTATAATAAGAATTAAAA
>JAIPMN010007640.1:0-11937 GCA_020650975.1 Apostichopus californicus
CATATACTATCTCTGTATACGTGCCTTGCACTTACTAGCCCAAGGCAATAATCGCAATAGCAACCATGTTATTAATGGGTAGAAAGTTAATCTTTGACAAGAATACTTAGGGATGTCAAGTAACCATACTGCTGTGATGCGATACATCACATATCAACACGTAAAATAAAACCGAGTTGTCAGAAGTTATTTTACACAGCCTGGTTAAAAGCTGATAGATAAAGAGTTATAAAATATGTTTGTGCCAGAAAGAAAAAGAAACGTTGTTCATTAGGTGCATCCACACTGCATGCAAATGAATATTTAAGGCGCAATATGCATTTGACTTTTAAAGGTATACTCTGGTGGGTCATATTGCTGACTTAACACAAACGGCTAGAACGTTGATTTAATGTTTTTTTACAACCTATATCACATTTTTATGAAGGCATCTGGCAACAGCAAAGTGGAAGATATCATCATAACAATTGCACTGAGAAAGATAATAGTTATCTTTATAATTTATTTACCCAAACTGCACAGAGAAATGATTATATTCATCAGAAATTCGTATATTGATGAAATTCTGAACATTGAAAACATATGATCATTAAGCATCTAAATAAGCATTCCGAATGTATCACGTTTTAAATCAGCAAGAACTTTATAACAGATTAGTAAAGCTTTCATGAATCTGTCATGATGGCATCACATACCAAATACATGTGTGATCCACTGCCTGGAGTGAGTGAGTGAGGGTTTAGCTGGCCAAAATAGGATACGTTCAATCAATCTTCATTTAGGAGCAAGATCATGAGATGCTGTTTCGAACTAACTGAATATTATCCTCTGTAAAATGATCGTTGCATTGGCTGCCAGTAGGTAATGTAAAACCAGCGGGGTATATAATCTGCGTATGGATTAGTCTACAGTCATGGACGCAAATATGTTACTAAACCGTGTTTCTCTGAGATACATGAGAATGAATCATTAATGCAAAACCTATGTTGATTTTGGAGTTAACAAGAAGAGCTTGAATAATAGCGACCAGATCGTTCCATCACGTGTTTCTAAAGCAAAAGTCAAGGAAACAGTTTTCGATTTAAGTTTTAATTATAGTGTTATTGACGAGAGAGAGAGAGTTCAGATAACATTATACGTGGTGATAATCTAAGATAGTTGAATAATTTTTGTTTTGACATAGATTTGCCTTTGTAGTGAGTAACAATATCATTAAATACGAACTTATAAAAAGGACATCTTAGAGGTAAGCTACGTGATAAAACATGTAACATGAAAATTCATTTACATATAGATAGAAGAAAAAAGTGATGTAATGAAAAAAAATGAACGTTGTAATCAACGTCGCCTCCCATGATCGCAATTCAGCGTTATAAAAATATTGATATACTGACTCTATGTAAAGTCATTTTACGAAGGCTATAGGATGTCAAAGAATAATATTTATTAGAAACTCTTTCAAGGCAGACAACCCTCATATGGCGGCTATAGTAAATTAGCCAAGTGCATTTTTTAGCAATATTTCATTTTTTTTTTGACTGACTTCATGTCAATGCACCTACTTATTTGAAAAAAATCTATCGTTTGGCAAATTAGCGATTTATGCCTTCGGTTAAAACGATTTGATGAGTTTAAATGTCATACATATAATGCTGTCTGGCAAACATCTTTTTAACTTCAATATACACACTCACAAAATTAAAGCTACGAAACATGTGTAACCATGCCAACGGAGTTTTAGTATACCCCGTAAAACATAATACCACAAAAAAATGATATAGACAAGTAAAAAGTAAATGTACCCTTGTCACTGAAAATGAGCAAGTTTTCTTTTTCCTGCGAATTATTATATTTTCTTGCCATAAACCCCCTTTTTGTCATTCTTAGCCTTTCGTCCTGTCATACATGTTGCTCACTCTTCATCCGTCTCAATTATGAGCAAAGCCAATAGCGACCACTATATAATGCATGTGCGGAAATAAAAATACCATGCGAAGAGTAGTTTTTATCAAACCAATTTTCAAAACGACTCTTTTTAAAGCCAAGTTATTAAAAGTTCAAAGTCACAGAAGAAGATAATTTTAAAGGAAATTCTCTCCCACACCCCCACTCTCCCACTCTCCCCCCCCCCCCCGCTCTCTCTCTGTCGATTATTCATCCTTCTTGTAAAGCTTGTTTCCATCATGATATACATTCATTGTAAATGAGGCTTTTAAATTAAAATTACATAAAGTATATTGAACCTGCACGGTTTCAATGGTATATGCTTAACACACAGTAATCTTTAAATATTGCAAAGTTTCATTGTGTTTACTTTATACGTTACCATGATTCAGAAACATGAACTGTTTTTTAATTAGCATGTTAATGGATTAAAGTTTTTTAGCATCATATTAATTGTTAAGTCGATGTTTTGAACGGTAGTGGTGATGCACTCTCATGCAGCTCCAGATAAACTTCCTCTTGACACGCTTGGGTTTACTTTGATGGCTTGAACATAATTCCGGTGACGTTTTATGAACTGAAACTGAATATAGTATACTAAACTTAAGATCAGTCGTTTCAGATGAATTGGAAACTAATAGGGCATGATGGTTATAATGCTATTCCGTTGGCTGAGCAAGGTTGCTTGACAAAATTGCTGGAGAATTTTCTTGGGGTCTGAACCATTTGCTGGTAGCTTTGTGTACCGAATTATTCTAATGTGGTGATAATTTATGAAGACATATGGACAACAGAAGAGAAGAAATCACCATAGCAACAGAACTGAATATGATTTTTTTCTTTTTAATAGTTATATCATTTATCCGCAGAGCAAAAAATAATATTTAATAAAATTGTGCCTGATTCGTTCGGCTGATGACGTCTACGATATTCAGAGATTACATTGAATTGAAAATACGGGGGAAAAGTGCAGGCAATAAAATATTATGTTGTTTGCCGAGCTCATGATTTACTGAGCAGCAGTGAAAATCATGAACGAAACCATCTGTGTCACAGCACGTTATTGCTCTTTAGCAACTAATTTATGAAGGCCGTTCATGAACATGATATTATATTACACATTCTCATCGAGTTGGTGTTATGGAAATGACTCACATGCATGTACATTGCCACATTATATTAATGTTGTCTCTCAATAAATATTATTCATATTTATATATTTCTCGAAATCATATCTCGGAGAAGGTAATTGCATTTTACTCGAAGAGTCACAAAAGTAGATACACAATAGTAGATTATATGAATTGCCGCACAGTGGTAGATGTCCGATCAAGTGTTTCGCAGTAATATGTGCATACATCATTGCCTGGCAGTAGTAGATACAAGATGAAGCGCATCACAGTATAGTAAATGCTTACATCAATGCCTCCCAGTAATAGATACAATATCTAGTGCCTCCCAGTGGTATACATAACATTAAGTGCCTCACAATGGTTGATGAAAGATGAAATGCCTCATAGTAGCATATGCTTTCGTCAATGCCTCGCAGTGGTAGATACAAGATGAAGCGCATCACAGTATAGTAAATGCTTACATCAATGCCTCCCAGTAATAGATACAATATCTAGTGCCTCCCAGTGGTATATACAACATTAAGTGCCTCACAATGGTTGATAACAGAGAGAGTGCCTCATAGTAGTATATGCTTTCGTCAATGCCTCGCAGTAGTAGATACAATATTAATTGCCTCGCAGTGGTAGATAAAATATGATATGTCTCGCAGTAATATATACATACATCAATGCCTCCCAGTGGTAGATACAACATTAAGTGCCTCACATTGGTTGATAACAGATGAAGTGCCTCATAGTAGCATATGTTTTCGTCAATGCCTCGCAGTAGTAGATACAATATATAGTGCCTTGCAGTGGTAGATACAAGATGGAGTGCCTCGCATTAACATATACATACATCAATGCTATGAAGTAGTAGATACACGATGGAATGTATCACAATATTTCATCAAGGCCTCACAGTATTTAATTACAGTGCATGGGATGATACCAAAATACATCACAACAGTGGATAAATGGATAAGTAGGCTCTACATCGTAAAGCCAGTTAGATAAATCACATTCCTGCAAGTTGTCAATCTATGTATCAGTAAACACCACAGTAATATATGCATGGATCAGTCACCGACTTCTTCTGCCCGATATGATGTTTAAATATGTGTGATCAAGTGAAACGATAAAACTTGTGCTGTTATCTATTGAAAGTACTAGAACGTCGTGAATATTTTCCTCTTGTAATATTGAAAGCCTCTTGTGTTCACGTGAAATGAACAGAGCAAATGATGATGAAAGCACTTAACGACTTTCTGAAATTGTCCTACACTCACTTCATTTTTAAGAAAACAGGCACATTGCATAAAATGTTTAATAATAGAAAATGCTCTTTCCAAAAATATTTTAAGTATGCTTATGACACAAATAAATTGTTCCCTACATGATATGTCACAAATGGAAATGACAAAAATATATGTAAAAAGACTTCTTTAATTCTAATTCACTTGATGTAAATACGACGTAAGCTATACGAATGATTGTGTGAAAGGCATGTGAAAGATAGAAATAATGATAATCATGCTGCAGATCTCTTTATAGAATACTATATGAGTCGCTAGAACATGATGTGCATTGAAAATGACACGAAATACATAAAACATTCCCTTCCAGATGGTGTCAAACATGGATATTATAAATATGTACATTGCATGTATCAATGGTTGTATACTCTGTGGAAGAGACGAATGTACGCTTCTAGAATTGGATACCTGGCCAGTTCAAGGTGATATATCCACTTAGTTTTTATTTATTATGTACTGACGATGTTTATATCACATGAGGCCGAGGGGTGTGTAAAACAGTCCCATTCGATCGCACACTGTGTTATTTTGTTAATAAAGTAAAAACAAATACCCTCTCTATAGTTTACAGTCATGAGAGTCTTCTCCGATGATTGACAGAATGTTGTAGTAACACAGTATTTACACACTCAATCACTACGTTGTTAGTGGTATGTCTTATGAATATACTCACATAGTACCATCAGCTCAAACTGTTTCCTTCTCATTTTGACGTATAATAAAGGCATTCCACTTGAACCAGTCTACATGCCAAGGCTCCTTTTTGTATGGATTTTGGTAAATATTCGATGCCATATGACTTGCTGCTTATAGGCTTAGCTAGGAGAGTTTCCGATCAAAGCGTTAAGAAAGATTTTAGTTCGCAACCTCCGATGTCATAATTATTGTATGCATTTATTCGCATGACGTATCACATCTCCCCCTCCCCTCAGAGGTACAACCGTCATTGGTATATATTGTTCCTACAGATATAACTTGATCCCGATAAATACTTCTGTAATCAAAGCCAGAATAGATCGAACACAGTTTATTCTTTATTAGGCGAATGTTGAATTTAAGCTACCTGAATCTCATTGCTATGACTAGCATATCTGTTAGCATATGTTGAGTACATCTATGTGTGTGAACCACTTCACTGGGGCTACAATCTTCACCAGTGCTCACAACTTTAACAGAACTCATATCTTCATCAGTATTCACATCTTCAGCAGTGCTCACACCATTACCAGCCGTCACATCGTCAAAAGTTCTCACATCTTTTCCAGTGCTAACCGATTCACTGTTGCTCACATCTTCCACAGAACTCATACATTAATCAGTGTTCACATCTTCAGCAGTGCTCACATCTTCATCAGTGCCATAGTGAGTGTACGGTCTCCTTCAACTGACTCTCTCATCATATTGTTCAACTCCTAACTTGCTAACAAGAATTTTTCCGTTACCCGCCTGGATTAATTCATCAGGTGTTTCTTATAAAACTCGTAAAAATGTCCTACAGGAGTCGCTTTCGATGTCAGAAGGCACGTTGAATAACTGGCAAGGATAAATTTTGTCCCCGCATAGAGTAGACAAATGGGACAAAACTTTTCTCCGGAGCTTCGGCAAGGAATAAATCTTTTATTTTTAGAAGGAAAAACGTCAAATCCGGCGACCTCGCCGATTGATTAACAATAACCAAATAGAAACAAAAAAGGAAATATACGCAGGTTTTGGTCTATCGATCAATATTTGCAACGAACAGGAGGTTCATTATATGTGGCGGAGATTCGCGAATATAATAATAATAATATTAATCCTGTTGGTTGTTACGTGCTCGTAAATTGTGTCACTGTTTCAACAACAAAAGTGATAAATTAAATTCCTACTAACATCATTTACTTGCGTTAAAAGTCAGGAGGGATGACGTTTTCACCATACGTAATATGTTGGATGGGAATTGGGTGAGTGGAGGGGTGGATGAGGGTAGGGTGGGGTTACATCCTGACAATTCGTTTCGCATTTGTCGCTTGTGGTGACTTCGTCTGCTTTTTCCTTCACTGTTCCATTGTTTATTAATTACAACTAATAGAGAAAAGTATTTACGTGACAGCTATTTGTACGTAGGCGTACTACGGTATCGCATTATCTAAGAAGGAAGAAAAAACCAAAACCGATTTACAGTTGGATTTCTTGTTCACATCACATCGTACTCAGACCCGACGAGGACGAAGGGACCTGTCAATCGGCGAGGCACATCCTCGGAGCTCGTTGTCAATTGTACGGTCACGGGACAATCCGGGAGATATGCGCATTTTCACCATTCTTCAGGAACAACGAAGACTTAAAAAAGGGAGAATGATGACTTAAATTGTCCCCAAGGCCCAACCCATCTTTAACAACCCGTCTGATGTCACACTATTTCCATATCACATGAGGGCTAAAAAGTATATGTGTTTAGTTTTTCTTTGTCGGACGTATGCACATTTCTTTTGCTGTTTTCCGCTATTTGTGAAACTTTACAGATCTCATCATAATTTCTTCAAGCAATATGCTTAATATGCTAAATTGTTAGGTTTCTTTCATTCACGTCATTCGTACACGTATCATATATTGAACGAGAGAATGAAATACTAATTTACATAGACGGATAGACGCATTTTCATATTTCATCTCCAATTATGGTATAGCTCCTCAAGGCCACATATTTGCATTGTCAAGTTTTGTACTGCAGCAGTGCCTTGAGACAATCATAACCATCACCTTTACCTGCAGCGGTAAAGATACGGCAGTAAACAGGTATATAACGAAGCATTTGATTTTGACTGACATTGCATTAATGCATTTATACATGTCACTGACGTAAAGGCCATAGAGCTACAGGATTCAACCAACGACAGCACGACTACCATAGCTGGAATACGACTTTTATTTAGTACTTAGCATCGATGTGTGTAAATGTATGCAAAGCTAAATTGTCATGGCTGGAGCAGCTTTTATAGGATGTACGCAGTTTGCTCCCTTATACGATCGCGGTACTCTCAAGCTAATTGCAGAATCATTCACGTACATAATTAACATTTATTAGGATGTATGCTAAATGGTGTATGTAAATCCAACGCCGAGGAAACCAAGGATAGGCTAATGCACTTGAAGTATGGTTGTATGGGTCTACTTTCTCAATTTCATTGGTATAGGACTATAAGTGAAATATTTCTAGGATATACGAAAGTAATGTAATAGCGAGAACGGAATAACCTCAATTAGGAATTAAAGGGAAGTAATATTTACGAAATGACTTTCTCCTGTTTAGCCTACTTCAAAAGTTCATAGTTACATAAATGAATGAGTACACCGCAAAATGAATTGCTTGTGTGGTGTCTCTTTTCAGCTATTTTTTTTTGTAAATTTAGATAATTGCAACTGCTGACAAATTAGCAGATAATATAACATTTATACTCATAATACCTCGTATGATATATACGAGCGTCGAATCAATCCAAATCATTTATCTCATTATGAAAGTGCAGGCATGATGTCATTTTGACTAGGGCATGGCCTTCACTTCTATTATGACAACTGACTAACACAAGCTGATAGGTCATCATATGCATGCTGTGTATAAAATGTCATATCATTCATTCGTTATCTTTATTACGTCAGACAAGAAACCTTCAAATCAGAAGTTTAATTCCGAAACATCTACTTATAAGTGAATAAATTGATGACAGCAAGTAAACAAAACCCAAACTCTTCAAAAAATAAGTGGGTCCTCTGTAGAATCTGAAGGTAAAACATTATTTGGATATGTGTTGTAATTTTGACTTTGTTACAAGATGTCTTGCAATTGTCAAAAGGCATTTCAAAAATTGTCACGTCAGTCTGTTAATCACACTTGAGTTGATTGTATCAGACGGATTATGTCTCATAGTTTAGAGGGTTGTCGAGTACAGAGTTACGTTTTTCATTTCTTACCCTAATCTCGGTCTCCGTAATTCCATCTCGACAGCTCGGGGAGGGTTTTGAAACATGAAACAAAACATGTGTTGGGGAGGCCAGCTATGTTATTTCCTTGAGTTTTACACTTGTTTTTGTTTTCTTGAGAGCAAAATCTTTGATCAAAGAACATAGGTTTCCGTAAATTATACATTCTATAATGTAAATACTGAAATAAAACTGTAAGATGAAGAATGACATTATAGGAGTATTATTATAGCTTAAAATGATTTAAGCTGTAGACCGGGAAAAAAATCACTCCTGTCAGTAAAAGGAATAGCTACAGAAACATTACTATAGCTTTCAATTTGTTTTTTTCTTTCTTGGATTATTAGCTATAAAGAATACTTCAGCCTAGATATATCCGTTAAGCAATTTAAAAGGGTGGATTTGATCTAAAGGCGACTATACGTAACCGTCCCACGTGGTTAAATACATGAACAAAAAATATGTTTAGTTACTGTATCTGCGCCACAAATGGATTAATACTGCAAAAGCCTTTCTTGAAAGTTAATGTCGTCACATCCGGTATAGTATATGTCAACCAATAACACAGGGGGAGTGGTTCATGCATAATGGTTCCCACCTTCATCTTCTGTTGGGGGTAAAATGTCAGCCGGAAGATGTTTTACGTTTAGTCGGGGAAGAATTATACAACTTTTCTGGGCCTTCATAAATATTCATGTTCCTACTTAAAGCAGTTGGGGGAAGTTAGAATCTGGCCCCCACCCTTGAAATTTGATGCACGCCACATGTTGCATGTATTATGCATAGGCCTATAAGCATTTTCTAAATTGGCCAATGGCTATGGGTCATGGTAGATCAGAATGCAGATAATGAGAGAAGCCAGCTAAGGTTTCATTATATGCTCATTACCTCTTCTAAGTCCTTTGTAAAACTTGCATTAAGTAATATGCAATTTTTCTTTACAGTAAAGAAACCAAAACCGCTGTTTCTAATTAATACACGAATTATATATAATTGTTTTAGCTATCTATAGAACTGTTTAGCGGAAACAACCGGAAATAATTTCTTAATACAGTAAGTAAAATCGTAAAAGCCTGCCATTATGCTGAGCAAGCCAAAGCGATCTTATACTAAACTAACTACAACATGATCATTTTAGGTTTCTGTGAAAATAGTAGTCCTTTCTGAAAACAACGACTTTCGACATAAAAGACAGCTCTCGCAAATAAATTAACAATTGAAAAGGGGTATGACCTTTACATGTCCACGTTAATAAGCAAACTTAATGCAAACTGAAGAGACAAGAAACCATAACATACCTTTGCCATATTTTACTCTATACCGACTCTGCTGACAGATAACCGAAGTGCAACAAAGGGAAAGAACACGTCATCCACATTCCGCTTGCACCTGTGTGTGTATATTCTTTTCGCGCGTTTGCGGTGTTGGCGGGAAGTATTTTGACAGAACAAATAACAGTACACGTGCTTTTCTTTTCTTTCAATATTTTTTTTTGATATGAGCTATGAACGACCTGATCAGACAGTTATCACGTTTCACGGACATTTATCAAAACTTCACACCCTGAGAAGTATAGATGTGTCTGATCGTCACATCATTACATGGACTCTGCGAACTGGCCAAAATTATGGTAAAACTATAACCATAGAACGTGTGAAAATAGCAAGATTGATGTGTTCGTTATACACCGCACCGTATGATATGTTCCAGTATAGGCCTACATTATGACGGATAATACTCTGGATAAAACTATTGCTAGAAGTATTTGTCAAACTAGTACATGTAAAATCCAAACCAATGAGTGAAAGGTTAATTTTTTGTTTTAGTTTATATATGGTAAATATTCAATGTTTAATCATTTTTTACATGGCATTTACAAATGTAACCACCCTCCCGCCAAACCCCACCCTCCCCCAGAACAAAATCTTTATAGGGAAGAGGTTTCATCGCTTGAAACTCAGTTATTTAAACTATAGTCAATTATCTTAAAGTAACACTTTCACGTCAGTCTACTGCCTCTGGTTACAAATAACCACAACTTGGTCTAATCATGGAGGTAAAACAGATGGTCTCATATAGCACCATCGCAACCATGTCTAAACAGTTTAATGAATGTTTACGTAATTATACTCAATAAAACATTTACCCCCCCCCCTTTTTAATAAAACTGTGTGCAAAAACGTACCGTAGTCCCTGTTACAAAAATGATAACGCATAAGCTGTAGCAGAATATTTGTGTACGTTTGTTCTTCATACAGGAGCCTTTGTCTTAGACAATGGACACGAAAACAAAATTGTCTTTTTGCTAGTTGATAATTCCCAGACATTCTTGTTTTAAACGTATACGTCACTGCTGTAACTTGATATGTAAGGGTATATCTTTATGAGGCTGTAAAATGAAATATTTATATATCGTTTTACACAGACAAGAACTTAATTTCAAATTGATATATTTCCTTGTTCTCTGAAGCAGCATTTACGTTTAACGAAGTCTCATTTCAGATATAACACCACGAACCGTCATACGAAAGTGCAAGAGTGCAAACAACCATTGTAAAGACACGTTTTCTTGTTTGTTTTAGCCGTTTGTAGCTTTGCCCATTCTACTTATTTGCATTTCGCATCATTAGGGTGTTATTTCCCAGGTCACAAATGTTTAATATTCTATGTATTGTCATCGATCATGAGTGTGCCTTGACAAGTCATCTTAACACCTTGGTAGAACGATTGTCATGCCCTATATATTCACTTCATCTATCACAAGGTGCAGCGTTCCTTAGAATATAAGGAATCATTCTGCTAGATAGTTCAAGTTTTTGCCAGGCAACAGAAAGTTTCCAATTTGAAACAGACTCTGACAGTCTTATACCTTTCTATTATGCATTTAACTTTCACATTTTAATGGTTGGGGCACATTTTTCTTTAACAAAACAATATGAAAACTGTTCTGAGAAGTACGACTTGTATGATTAGGCTTTGAGGACTACTTCTCTGAGAAAAACTTCTCTGAGAACTGCGCCTCTTTCAACTATACCTCTGGGAACTACGCCTTTGAGAGCTACGACTTTGAGAGCTACGACTTTGAGAGCTACGACCGAGAATTAAGAATGAGAACACAGCTCTAAGAAATGCGCCTATTAGAACTACCCTTCTTAGAACTGCGCCTATGAGAAATACGCCTCTGACGACGACCACACGGAGAACTACAACTCTGAGAACTAGTACTCTGACAACTATGACTCTGAGAACTACTGCTCTAAGAACTACGCCTACTACGATTCTGGGAAATTCAACTCTGGAAATACGAACCTGAGAAGTACGACCCGGAGAAAAACAAGTTTGATAATGCTCCATGTTTGTCATTTATTCCCATTTCTAGCAAGATCTGTTCGTCTTTTCCTATGGTTTCTTACAAGAAAATAAAAGTATTTCACTGTTCACCGAAAAACATCAATAAACCAAAACCAATTATCAGTGAAAGAATTTTATAGTCATATTTCTCACATTAATCTGTAAAACATTGGAAAGAAAATTGTATATCGCGCCAAAGTTTATTTGAAAGAAAAAAAACTATAAACACAACCTAAGACAACAGTGAATATATA